>JARWCS010365228.1:0-18362 GCA_034783895.1 Geukensia demissa | reverse complement strand
TTGTTGAAGGCCATAATGGGACCTGTAGAAGTTTAAATTCTACTGTCATTTAGTGGGTGGCTGTCTCATGGACAATCTTGCCACATCTCCTATTTTTATATTACAAGGAAATAGGTATACTAGGCAATCGGGAGCTTACAAATAGTTTCCGGTACTACTGAACTGAGACAACCAGGGTCAACAGAAGACTGTAGAGACAACAACCAGAAAATCATACTTATACATATATAATACTATATTTGTTTTTTTAATATTATTTCATTTATTTATATAAACAGATATCAAGAATAACTGTTTATTTATTAATTATCAGAAGCGCGTAATCGTCGTCAGAGACAGCACATTATTATGAGTGGCTGAGAATATATTTCTTTGGGGTTTTTTGTTAACTTATTGTTGATGTTGATGAAAGAAGTAAATTAAATGAATTCTTATATGACCGAAAGACAAAAGCTCTAATGCTGTCAAAAAAACTAGAAATGCTGTTTTGTGGGCGTTGATTTTGCTGGGAGAAACACATTTCAGATTGAAGGCACAGCAACGTATATAATTAAAATTTAGTATATACTGTCTCCAAACTACATTAATTTCTTTTTGCAAAAATCTTAGTCCTAAGCAACTTTGTGTCTGCATATTAAACATTTATATACGCAAACTCTTATCATTTCAGTGCGCAATGGAGGTTTTCAAAGAAAAGCTGAATCAAAGAATAAACCTAAATTTAACAGCATACCGACTTATGACATTGCTTCCCGCTCAACATGGCAGACGGATGATGACATTTCTATATCTCAGTGCACCACAACTTCTGACAGTCACGATATGTCATCAGTAAGTTTAACATCGGTTTCTGACTGTTTTAGTCTGTCAGGGCAGACAAAGCACAACAATCGAATACAATCTAACATACGACAGCCATTGAAAACAGACAACTATTTGCCCGGGACTACAACATCCATGGCCAACGGGCATGAATCTGGAAAAATGTTTCAATCGGATTTTGTCGTTCCTGCCAATTCTACCAGGCCGAACAGTCAGAATTCTGGTCAGCTTTTACCTTCAGAACAGTCATTTGATAAATTTGGAATAGACAAAAACCAGATTCCTTCGGCTTGTAAAGCCAACAGTCAAGACATTACAAATAGACAACCGAACATTTATAACTCATTATCGCCAAAACGCCTTCAAGACAGCTCTACAGTGAACCATTTAATAGACCCAGAACCTTTCTGCCAGATCACCAACAAAGAAGATGAGATTTTGACAAATGTCGAAAAGTTTAATGAAAAATCTGCTACGGACATCACAAAGGTTATTTCCCCAAACAGTGAGAAAAGAAAGTTTAAAAGTACAGATGTTTTATCCGACAAATATAGACCTTTTCAAAATGTCACCGAGGAACTTGCTGCAATTTTGAAAAAGCGCCAACAAATTGTAGAAAGATCGGTTTCAGATGCATCACGGGATACATGCAGATCCAAGTCAACACTGGGCTCTGGTAGATCTTCGAACCGTAAACCTTCTAAAGAAATTCAAAATGAAAACACAAGTAATTTTGTAGAATATGTAATGAAATATGAATACAAGGGACAATCACATGGTCAACAGAATATTTATGTTCAGAAAGGGGAGGCAATCTATGCAGATCAAAATGCCCAGAACAGTACCGAATGGATTTGGGTTCACATACCAAGAACAAATCAGTACGGCTACATACCAGTCACATATGCTGAAAAACAGTCAACCGTTGTTTTATAGCACGGTCCCTTGCAGTTTTAAAACTGAACGTATTCCTTCGTTTCTTTTGGAGATAGAATATGTCTCCTGTACCGCATATCTGCTCTTTTTAGTGACAAATTCATAAAAATAACCTCGTAAAAACTGCCCCAATGGTTACCTTGGCTTAATTGTTAAAGGTTTGCATTGTTTGCTGGGTCGACAAACTGTACTGCACTGCTTTATTGACAAAAATGCGCTTATGTTAAAACAGTTTTCGTCCATCACATCAGTGTGTTGACCTAGGTAGGCAACATTTTAGCACGAAACAATGTGTGAGCAAAAACAGTTGAAGCACATCAATTTTTTGCCTATCATGGTCAGATTGTCTAACTCATCTGGTTTTATCATCTTCATAGTATTAATATTTTTGGTAAGATTGTCGAACTCCTCTGGTTTAATCAACTTCGTAGCATTAATATTTTGGGTCACATTGCCTAATTCCTTTGGTTTTACCCAATTCGAAGCATTTATATTTTTGGCCAAGTGACCACATCATTTTTGTGAAAATTGTTCAGGGTAACGTGATATATACTAGTCAAAAAAAAAGAAAAATTACAGCTTAATGCATTTATTATCGACTTTAAACTTTCTTGCTCCATAACTTTGTCAAAAGTGTATATATCGACCTGAATTTTTTACAGAATGGTAAGCTCAACCTAAGCTTTAGATTCCTGAAAAAAACCGAAATTTCATTTTCTCATTTTTTGAGAATTCAAAAAGTGCTTTTTTGTCCCAAAAATGAAAAATTTTAAATACAACTGAAATTTGCAACCACAAAGTGCAACTTTTCAAAATTTCAACATTTTCCGAAGTAGAGTGTAGAAGTTTTTCTTATTTCAAAAATGTGTTACCTTTCTCGTTATTTTGTGACATCCGGTTTCCAGTTTTGCAATTTGACATTACAAATAAATCACTTAATTTGTGTGTTTGAATTTTTTAACTGCTTTATTTGTATTCATAATAGCATGAAGATTGAAATTTTATGAACGAATTATTCTAGAAAAGCGTATAAATTTAATAAGAAGTTTAAGGCGTGTAACGTTTCTTTTTTGTCTAGTATATTTACGTTACCCTTAACAATTTTCACAAAAATCTGTCATTTTGAAGATTTTAAGAAAGTGCTATGTATTCTGTTAGGTGCCATGTTGTTATGCTGCCAATCTTGCCTATATTGTTATATATTTGTTGGTGTTTTTGTTAGTGTTGATTTATCATAAAATTAAACATTAAATTCTGTTCGTTATTGTCTAAATCATATGATTAATTTTTCCCTGGGCTCATAAGGACATGTCTTGCTACCGTCCTACATGTATAACATTGTTTCTTTCCATATTGGTTACACGTAAAAGATCCCTTTTGTAGACTTCGAAAAAAGTGAAGGCTAATGCCGCTATAAAAGGCTAAATTTTTCGTCCCTACTCATCACTCCCTTTTTCCAGTGGTAGT
The DNA here is from genome assembly GCA_034783895.1 of Geukensia demissa. NCBI lineage: Eukaryota > Metazoa > Mollusca > Bivalvia > Mytilida > Mytilidae > Geukensia > Geukensia demissa. Next base: position 15,137 of record JARWCS010365228.1, on the reverse strand, counting down.
CAAAAACCGTTGCCCTGTTGTGTCCCTCTCCATCCCCACTTTCGGTATTTTTTGGCATTGTTGAACTTGTTCTTGTCCTGAAAATGCAAGAAATATTTACCGCTGGACGTTAATCAACCAACACCCAACCAATCCAAACTGGTAGTATATGACCAATAATGATTAAGGACCAATTTCGTCAATTCTGTCTTTGTCGGTAAAATGTCTACAGACTACAGACAAACATTTTATACAAGACTTGAATCATAACCAACAGCATAAAGAAACAAGTGTGTACACAGAAATGTCTCACATGCAAATTGACTCGGACTTACAAATACGGACTGACGCAAAACGAATCCTGTCCTGTAAATCAGGCAACAAATTTTCATCACAAAATGTATCAAGTTGAATAAGCATGTCAACTTCTGTTAACCTGTCATGTAAAGCTGCTGAAAAAAGTAACTAAGCACAAAAAATGTAGTCTGGTCGTTGGACCTAAATAATTAGGTCAAAGACATGACAAAATAACCTGCATATCTAAAGAGTTAAATGAACACAAAACATAGTTTACCTTTAATGTGTAGAGAAATAGACTTAAAACATAAAAATTTGATGACAGTCACCTGATAAAGAAAACGAGGTCAAGGGACCATGTTATATGGCAGCTATTTATATCTTAAGAATAAGCAAGACCAAAAACTGTTGGGGTATAACATACGCAATTTAAAAAAAAAACTGAGGTAAGATGAAAACTTGACAAAAGTTGCTGAATCGTGAAAAAGAGGTACAGGACACATATATGTACACCCAAGCATGAATTAGCACATCAAATAATGTTGACCTATCATTTGTAGTTATTAAGAAACTGCCTTAAGCACAATTACTTGCAAGTTAGGGAACGACTAATTTACTTAAAAGTGGGGGGTTATGGTTTTTTTAGACAATTTTTTTTCGTGCACAGCGTGAAAACTTTTTTTAGTTTTTCACAGCAATTAGTCACATTTTTTTGAAAATTTAACATTACACTATATTGGGATAACTGGCTTCTGAATATTGTTTTTGTTACCTGTCTGTCCAGAAATTTTTTTCATAAAGTTGGGCATCAGAATATTTTTTGTGAAAAACCATACCCCCACCCCTCATGATTTAAAGGGTCGTTCCCTTATGGCCACATGCTTAATGACAGATTGATATGCACCTGAGAATGAATAAAAAAGGAATACCGTTGATCTGTAACATGTGGTTACTGCAAAAAGACCTTATCCCGAAAACTAAAGTTACTGTACCATGAAAATGTGGTCAGTACCCTTTGACGACTAACTACAGACAAAATATTGTGGGTCTAGGGGTCTAGATTTACCAGCTTTTGAGAAATGGACATGAATGTGAAAACTTGACACAATATTTAGTCACTCAAGAAAATGAGGTTAAGGTCAGATGACATATGATATAGCAGACTGACAAGCACCCAATAAGATCTACTCAATATAGACCAATATGGTGGGTCTAGGTATACAAGTTTTTTGAGAAGTGCACTTATCCTTGTTTGACCCTCCAGATGTTACTTAATATTAGCATTCAGAAACCTAAAATTTGATGAAATACATTTCATTAGGGTCCTTTACTCTGTTTAGTGTTTAATATTTCATTCCACCTTGCATGCCCGAAGGAATATATTGTTCATCTGGAGAGCAGTTGAGCTTAATATGTGACCCTGTTATTAACTGTTTAATTTGAAATAAGAGACTCCATTCAAGAAAACTCACTAAAGCTTTGTGATAAAAGTGACCTTGTTCTAACCAGTTTGACACCAAAATGCATCCACTCACACTGCTAAAAATATTAGAAGTAACCCACCACCCACCATCAAGACATCATGTTCAACCAAAGGAATAAATCAACTTGCCATTTATGGGAAATGTATATGTTAAAATATTTGTTTTTGCACAATTTACCTGATTATACCTATTTCATTACTACTCCCAAATATTCCAACTAGTCAATTAGTAGATTATCTATTTCTTAAATATGAAAACTCAGACAAAAAGCAGAGAACTAGTTAAAATGCTCTTTTCAAGGATTTAGTAAGATTTTTAGTATGAGAGAACCCGAGGTTCCACACAGCCTGTAATCGCTCACCCGGTAAAAGGTGACTTTTATAATCTTTGTACCATTATGGCATCTATTGTATCTACATTAATGTATCATAGCTGCCATCAATAATGTCTGATTGGCAAATAATTCAAAAATTATATTATATATATTTACACGACCATCTAACAATCATTTCTGCAAAGTAACTATTCAATCAACTTTGTGGTTTCTAACAAGATTTTAGAAATTTTGACAAATCCAAAAACACAATTGGTCCTGGCTGCCACGTTGAATTTCTGGTCGGCATCAAAAACATAAATCTGGTAAAGGATCACCTGCCTGAGAATTCTGCCGAGTTTGGTTGAAATCTGTTTAGTGGTAATTGCCATAGGGTCCAATGTTAAACTGAGTGTGTCATGGTGGACATTTTGAATTTCTTATCCGCAAACATATCACAAATTCAGTACAGGACCATCTAACAATTATTTCTGCAAAATAACAATTTAATCCATTTTGTGGTTTCTGACAAGAAGATTTTTGAAATTTTGACCATCAGAACCACCTAATTGACCCTGACGGCCATGTTGAATTTCCAAATGGCACCAAAATCACAAATCTGGTAAAGGACCACCTGCAAAGTTTAATTACATCTGCTCAGTGGTTTCAGAGAAGAAGATGAAAATGTAAAAAACTTACCGACAACAGGTGCATTTCTTAAATGCATGTATAAAATAATTTTTTGTAAAAATATTATATTTATTCTATAACAACCTTGGTATCATCCCTTGACCAATATCCGCCCTCAGGTCCAATATGAAGGTCTCGGCTTGAAACTTCAGTTCATGTAATATTAATCTATAATTATTTTGCATTAGACCCTACGATTCTTAACAAGAGTATTTTTCCTTTTTCTATGGTAGTTAACTGTTTATTGTAAAGCATAGGAAAAACACAGAATAGTTTGGAGTAACAGCTGATCTCCTTTCTGTGTAGTGATGTGTACCTTAGAAGTTAAAACAAAACTCAATCTAAGTCTTAAGTGAGGGGATGGTATTTAGAATTGAGACATTACTTAAACAATCATAAGTACACTTTCAATGATTTTTTCACAATATATGTTAAAAAAAACGCAATGTCCATTTATTAATCAAGGCTAATTCAGAAGAAATATTTTTAATTGTTTCATTTGATGTGCATACACTTTCACTTTAATTTATAATATCTGGGAGGAACTTTTGGCAGTGACCAGTCCTTTAAAGAAGCAAATCCTGTTCTTACAGGTTCAGGAGGTGTTTCCCTCGCCACTCGAATTTCTTCAACATTTCGTAAAATTTCCTCCTTGTCAAAACCATACTCCTTTATGTCTTTTTCTATTTCTTCTAATAATTGTTGTTTATTTTTTAAATAATCTTCCTTTTCTTTTTCTAAAAGTAGTCGGATCTCCTCCTCTTTTTTGAGGGTCATTTCGTCAGCTTTTTCTTGCTCGGCCATCAATCTTTTCTCCCTTTTTGATGGTCGTTTTGTCTTTCGAGCTGGGATATATCTTATTTTTAACTCCTTTAGCAACCAAATGAATCGTTCATAATCATGAGCTCTTAGTTGTTTCAAATATTTCTTTCTCTTAGCAATTCTTTCCACAAGTAATGCCTTGTTCTTTTTATCCTGGAAAAAGCAACAGTTTTTATTAATTTAATATGAATTTCATCAAAATGAATTTAGACAGCATTAACTAAGTTGCTTAGGAAGCACAGGATGATACAACCTCAATATTGTTGACATAGAAAGTTGTACAAATTAACACTATGGTCAGTGTGGACCAAGGTTTTTTATTTGTTTGATTGGGGTTTAATGCCACTTTCGACAATATTTCAGTCATATTGCGGCAGTCAGTTTTACTGGTGGACGAAGCCAGAGTATCTGGAGTGGACTACTGACCTTGGGCAGTTAACTGACAAACCTTATTGTGATGCGAGTTAAACACAACCCGATTTTGTATGGTACACAGTCAGGCTTGAACTCACGCCGTAGGCTACAGTGATCTGTACAGGTAAGTTTAAATCAACTACCTAGACAACTCGGCCACCAAGGCCCCATGACTTTTTCTTTAAAACAGTAAGGAAGAAGGGGGTGGCATACTGGGCAGGGTGGAGGGGGTAGGTGGATGTCCCCAACCCTGATCACAGGTGAAAAAATTGTCATTGTGGCCATTTCTAGGACATTCTGACTGCTATGGAAACTGGACCTATAGACTCTGGCACCAATCTCCGAAACAGAGTCTCCAAGCTTCCAGTAAAACCTCCAGTAGTTGACTCTGCAATATGTGATTACGCCATTTTGTGAGCTTCCTCTCATGGCGGTCATACCTGCTTGTGACGCAATAAATTCTTGACGTCAAAACTATTTTGACGTCACAATGAAGGCAAGCAATGTCGGAACATCAATGGCAGAGATTATATGTCTGACGAAGGAAATACTATATTCTCTGTTTCGGAGATTGTCATCCATTATGCAATCATTATCTAGTTGAACAACACAGCCATAATTACCGCCAAATGTTAAAAATTATGTAACTTTTTATAAATGCAATTTTTCCTTCTAATTAAAGAACTTTTACATAAAGCTATGTATCTAAATCTACTCAAAAACCCAATTTAATTTTAATTAATAGTGCAAATTTGAATGTTGGATCGTAATCAATGGAAAGGCAACATGAAATTTTACCTAACAAGTATAATATGAGAGCCTGAAATGTTGGGAGAATACGACAGAAAGTCGACACAAATTTTAAACCGGGGCTTCCTCAGGTTCCGTTGCATTTTCCCGTTGTAGAATTACCGGTATCAGACGCCACACCCTCCCCTTAATATTGATATCAGTCTAGAATTTAAAGATTTGCATGCAATAACTGTTTCCTGTAATTTAGATTTGCAATATAAACAATATTCTTTTAAATTTCCTCTTTCACACGTTTTTAAACTTGTCAGGCGTTTCATAAAAAATCAAATTTGAAATTATCCACATTATTCATTGTAAGAGTTATCTCTCTTGCTATATTTCTAAATCATTCTTTATTGGAAAAATTGAAACCCCTCTCCGTAAATAATTTTTAGAGCGACCGATAGTGACCATAATATAACGACTGGGTATTATTTTTTCACGGCAAAAGTGTATATCATTATATTTTCTTTTTTAAATGCATGATGCAATAACTATGGAAACGGAGATAAATTATGGTTGCCAATAAAACAGGTTTCCGTTGATTTTTTGCTTAATGGCTGTTTAACATCCAGTGGCAAATATTTCATGCATATTCAGGACGAAAACAAGTTATCAAAAAATAAATCATGAAAGGGTCTACCGGTTAGGCCGGTGAATTTAATAGCCACGGGATGCCAAATTTTGGACTGCTTGGGTAGAGGCGGGAAATTTTGCCTTAGCTACTGGTCACCTATGGACCACTCATTACGAGCTGTTGCAAAGGGATCTTTAACCTGCTGAGAGCGTGGCATTTTCCCAACACGGGGCACGGCGGTAACGTTCCAGTCCGAGGCGGGTTGAGATTTTATACATCCCGCCCAACCAACGGACGCCCCTTTAGAAGGGGGTTCTACCTCCTGGTGGAGAAGCCGAGCAACCAATTTCTTAACCCCGGCTTCTCTCGGGATGGTTGAGTATTTATACTGCCCGTCCACCGTTCTAACTGCAGCGGAGAAACCGAACGGCATATACCTCGGGGGAGACAGGTTTCCGTTAGTCACCAATAATTTAACGTCCTCATGGCACTTTTTGGCCTTCAACAACGAAAAAGATGAAAACAAAATAATAAAGCAAGCTGTAAAATGCTTCGCAAGGATAAAATGTGAAACAATTCAAATGTAACAAAACTAGTTCAGTTTAAAAATTTAATCATTTCTTCTTACCATGCTAGACAGGGCGGTAAAAATTGTATTGTTTTCTGTTAGTTTATTATCGTAACTTCCTGAAATGACCCAAGTGATCGATTAAAATGATATTTTAATTTTTACTAGAATTTATGACAAAGAAGAGACCTTAACCTCCTACTACTTTACATCCTACGATGAAAACTAGGTGTGCTTGAGATCAATCGTTCTGGTAGTTTAACTGCTAATGAAGGTATGTAGTTTTTTAGCATGCTGTACCAAGAGGACTTCTAAAAAGTCCAAATTACAATTAAAAATAGAACCAACTTCTAAAATCTGTAGTGCAGTCTTGGTGGTGTAATGGTTAGCGTGCTCACCTCGTGTGCTGAAGGTCGTGGGATCAATTCCCGGCCGTGTCACATCAAAGACATTAAAATGGGTATTTGCTGCTTCTCCGCTAAGCAGGCAACCTTTAGGAATAAGAGTAAAGACTGGTCGACCAAGAGTCACAATAATGTGTATGGGTAAATGTCTTCCTGCAGACTGTTGTTCTCAGGATTCATTCACCATCATTTATTTATATGCTCTCCTGAATATATTCGCCACTACTATTTTGATGTCACTTTTTAAAAGGAATGGTCTTTAGCGATTAGCCTTAAAAGATTATCATGATAAAGGGACATAACTTTTAAAAATAGCTGGTATCTTTGTCCCAAACATTTTCATAAATATATTGTAAGCATCTCAGTAACATGCAAAGATTCATTTCTATCTTTTTCAATTAAATGCTTTAAAAGTTAAATGGTGTAACTTAACATCCTAAACATGATATGGTGGTTGTCTATGGTATCGCGGCAAATAATTTTTCAAAATGGCGCCCAATTTTGGTTGAAATAGTAGGTGAAACCGCGATATCATAGAAGCCGCGACATGGTAGGAAGGCAGTGTACTAAATACCATTTGTCCTGCGCGTTGCACCTCTCGTGGAATCCTATTATTCTTATCTGGGTTAACATCAATTCGAGAAGAATTCATTTCTATTGCTGAATTTCAGGCAACAGGTCACAAAATAATTGAGATACACTGTTACCCTGTTACCAAGGGATAAAAACAGTTTATGATAAAAGGAGGGACGATTTCATCCTTGATTGGATTTGTCCTTGTTTTTGTAATTCACAGGACAGCAGCAAGTATCTGTTGAAAAAATCCTCATACTTAGAACAGACACAGAATATATCGAATAAACCCTATATCTAGGCGAAGCAGAGATATTGCCACATATTTATGGGTAGTTTACAATAAATGGTTGAAACCATCCCATGTGTCGTAAATTTTAAAAATAAATAAATTCTTGGTATATTTTGAGGAATAAATCTAAATATGAAGATTAAATAGATTTTGTGGTCTTTTTTATTTGAGTTCTCTTGGGTATAAGTATTTGGTCGAGATCTCATCGAATTTAGGATTGTTCCATGGCAAGACATCATCAAATAGCGAAAGATAAAATTTAATGACCTGGCTTATTACTTTTTGTAACTTTGCAAGAGTCCCGAATAAAATCCTGCTTCATACAAGTACAAAACGATGTCAGACAGAAGGAGGCCGCAATTTGTGCCCGTTGTAATGCCAATGTTCTGTTGAAAACTCGTCCACCAAATTTTACAAATATGTCGTCAATCAGAAAAATTGCATTTTTAGAAAACTCCCTCACTGTATTTGTTAGAAAGAACTAAGTTGAATATGTGCACTTTTAAATTTGTGCGATTTTGAGCTCGTCACATGGATAGGGATTCCACCTTGAGAGTCCTATGGAGAAATACATTTGTACATATACATTTTTAAGATTGATAACACAAAGCTTTAGTTTGGATACGGTTTAATATCTGTAACTTTAATCCATACTTTTACTTTTTTAATGGTTGGACGTATATGCCGTTTACACATTTGTTAAAATACTTTTGCATTAAACATATATTATAATATTACAACATAGTTTTAAGATACTTACATTCTATATTAACAAATTTATGATAGCGGCTTCGTCTCGGCAAATCAATTTTTGTGTTCATTTTCAGTCTGATTAAAGTATATTAAACAACTATGTGAGGTATTATACTTATAAAACGTATTGTGATTTTATTAAACTTTGTCTTTGATGTTTATATTTTAGACGTTAACAAGAATTTTATGCAAACTACAAACCAAATAAATCAGAAAAGTTGCTGACTTTTTTCTACATTTCACTTAAAATTATGGTTTAGTATTCTATGCGTTGACATATTTTAAAACGCGTAAATGACACTAAAATACCAAAAAAGGCATATTAGCTTTGAATCTCCTGGTGTGATATTTGGATATTAAAATTTATGATAAGTTTCAATGAATTTAGTTAGATTTAAAGTAATTTGAGATTTATAATATTTTAAGTGGAATTAAACATGTTAAACATCAAAACATTGTGTAAAAATATCAAAGGATATGTCGATAATTTTGCTGCAACTATAAATGTTTTATGGAAGTGTCGATCTTTTAATAGAAAATTTTACAGTCCGACAACTCAGTCAAAAATGATCATGAATTTTTAGAATAGCTTTACTGGAAAAAACTTTTCGATTGGTATGAAAGCTTATGGACATATGTATTAGGCAATGATTAATTCAGGTTCCGGAGAGATTTACGGTTACGGTTATACTTTACTTAAAAAAAATAAAGATTTGATTTTCTCCGTTATAGCTATATTCGATACCGTCTCATTCGGGGAGATTACTCGTACCAAACCGACGGTAAGATGGAAAAGGTGTTTGCTGAGGTATCTGAAAATGACAAGCTTCATCGGATAATTATTTCATTTCATTTGAATAATTACTCTCACAAGAGATAACCTCGAAAGGTCACTTAAGAGTGAACTGCACAAGGTCACTAGAGAGTTAACAGCCCCAGGCACTAAATAGTTAAACCTTTATAGACGCTAACGATTTAACTCCACAGCCACTAAAGGGTTTATATCACAAGGTCACAATGATGATACGGGAGTTAACCCTACAACGTCACAGGTCAAAAAGTCACTATGAAGATGACCTCACAATGTGATAAGATCCCTAAAGGGTTAACCTCACATTAACATCTAAAGATCTCAAGATCACCTGAGAGTTAAACTCATTAGGCCACTTAAAACGTAGCATAAAGAAAATTACGAAAAAGCTTTCTGTACGGTAAATGTTTTTGGATAACTCGAAAATAGAAAACGATTTTGAAAAAAAAATCTTATTACGGAATTAAGGTGTGTTTTATACAATTACTGTTTTAAAACCTGTGAAGTATGAAGTTGTCATTAAGTGTCATTAAGCAAAAAAATTACTAAATGTGGGTGGTTACATGTACGGTTAGGATTGCTTGGTTGGTTAATGTTGTCCATCGGCAAAAATGTCATGCATATTCAGAGCGAGAGCATATTAGTGAATGATGATGAAAGAATCCTGTTTTGTACACGACCGACACACTGAGCCGGATTTTTAACGTGCTAGCTCAGGCAAGCAATAGTCCTCAGGAAGACATTCCCCTTTACCCAGACATATTATTCTGACTCCGACCATTCTTTGCTCTTACTCCCGAATGACGCGTGCTTATCGAAGAAGCAGCAGGTCTTTGGTTGTCCTGGCCGGGAATACCCATTTTAATGTCTTTGGTTGTCCTGGCCGGGGATCTAACCCACGACTTTCCCCACTCGAGGCAAGCATGCTAACCAATACACTACCGAGGCGGTTAGGATTGCGATTAACAATTCTGATATGAGAAATGAAAATTCTGGAGCAAACGTCATAAAAAATGATAACGCAACACATTCACATAACCACTGTCGTAATTTCGAAATCTAGATGTCTCCACAAAAATTTCAAGGATGGATGTACTTTTTGAATGATTTGTAATAAAGCTATAGATGAACTGTAAATTGTTAAATGCTCCTAGACACTATGTTGATAGGAAGAAAAACAAATGATTCATTAAAAATCAAGCACTTGATACTTGGCTGGAGGTGTTGTTATGACACGTGAATTTATAAGTTTAATCACAAAAATGTGATACCAATTGTAATAAATAACGATACTGTGTGGCAGGTTTCTGACTTCTGGTTTCATCTGACTGTCTTCTTTTTCAAATTTTATTGTGGAACCATGCCAGTGAAATGCAAGTTACTCAGTTTAATTGTACGTTAGTTTTGGTACATATACATGGCATTTCTTCTTTAGCCTGTAATATATTTACGTACTATCCACCCCGCATGGACATACGTGAAAGAGTTCATATTGTCTCATAGGGCAGTCGCGGTATAGAAATAAGGTTTTCGATTTTTCAGCAAGTACGTTATACCTATGTCACTTGGCGCCTTGGTTAGGTAGGATGGAAAAATACTCAGCAATCCCTCCGAGAAAGAGAGAGAGAGAGTGCCTGCGGGAGAGAGGAATAAGCACAACCAAACGAGGCATTACCTCCCTGGCACTAGTTCTCTGGGCATGTATATTTTAGGAATTATTAGTTTACAGTACGACTGACAAATACTAAAACAAACGTCCCGTATGGTCTAGGCATGTTAAAAATCCTTTGTTAAAACGTCCCGTGTGGTCTAGGCATGTTAAAAATCCTTTGTTAAAGCTTGTTTTGGGAGGACACTAAGATTAAAGTTGCAAGATTTTTTCGGGCCCTAATAAATCCGTATTTGTTCCAGTGGCAGTCAAAATTTTACATCCTTACTGTTAGCAAACTAATTAAATTGTTTTTTTTTTCAATTGAAAAGTGTCCGTCCTGAATATAACGGAAATATTGCCAACTTAACGTTGAGCAGCATTCCACCAATCAGCACCAAATGCTAATGGGTAAACTATGATTTTTTTATTAGCTTAGGATTTTTCTCTATATGCAACAAAAATTATAACCTTTTAAAACAGGCGAATCGTAACACTATTTGCAAGAGCAAAGACTAGTCGGTCCGGAGTCAAGGTAATGTGTCTGGGTAAAGTGGCATGCCTTGCTATGGACTGTTCGAGTGTATAAATATATAGTGACGTATTTTATGGTAACTTAGTTTTAAAAGAAATTATTTTTATCTACAAAAGAATCGTATATCAAGTTAATGTAACCTGATGAAGGAACACCTAAGACCTCTTTTTACGCATCCGATAGTTGCCTTTCAGCATTTATCCTGGCCATATTTTTAAAAAAAAAATTTTCACCATTGTTCAAAATTGTACATAGATTGTTTTTATTCTGTATTAATTATAATCATAATAACAGTGATATGTAGTCCTGTTTCTTAAATAATAAATAAAATTATCAATTAATTAAATTGATTTTATTGTAACTATAAAGTATAATTTATTTATTTAGTACTATCATTTATAAGATTAAAGGATATTGAATAAATGCAGAGAGACAGCTTTATTAACTTCGTTTGCGTAGAGAGATCCTTTCTGAGTTTACCTTCATTAGTAACATAATTGTAATTGCCTTTGCAGAATTTCTCTTGAAAGTAGTTGCAAAGATCATTTCGATAGAATCATTGGGTGAGAACTGATCATATGACACTATGTGTTAATTTTAGCCCGTGATCTTACATATTCGAATCTCTCGGTGAATAATCAAATATTATCCAACGGTGACGTCGGTAAATAATCTTTCTAACGGCGTTTTTTGCATTATAAAACAAGTTCGGCCATTTGATTCAGTTGATTTTCTATAAGGGTCATCCGCATTCTCAGTTGGTTGTAACTGTCTATTCCGAGTTCTCCTCTCATCTCATCCACTACACTCCACCTCCCCGTCTTCTGATCAAAAAGAGCAATATTATTTTACCTCAGATAAAATGCACATGCTTTATAACGAGGGGTGCACTACCCTTCCGGAGCACCACAGCTCTCCTCTTTTCCATAGGGTTCGGATTTCTCAAAATCTATTTGTGTAGTATTTGTGTACTGGTATCTTAAATATCTTCTATTTCGGTCTGGTCAGGAAACAGGCGAAAATGGCAAGTTCCTATTTATACCTCTTTTGGATTTTAGTGCATGCGTTGTTTGGTATTTTTTTTAAAGGTTACCCAATTTTTGGATCCGGAAACAACCGTGTCTTATGTAGTACTATTAATATCTGCAATTGATTTCTATTATACGCTTAATATTCGTCTGTTCATAAAGCATACATTTTCATGCCTTTATCTAATAATCGCCATTTATGTTATTATTCAAAATGCTAAATGTATGCAACCCTAAGGACTTCCATAAAATGCCTAATAAAATTTACGTAACAGATAAGATTGAGATAGATAGTACGCCCACGACTTTGTACTTCTCCTGCAGTCAATTTAGCCGTCACATGAATTTAATCATAATTACGTCACAATATGATAGTTGAACACACTTGCAATGCTTTGTCAGAGTCTTATGGGCCTTTAAAAATTGTTGTTTTGACAAAACTTCATTTTATTTACAAATTTTAACCTATTGCTATGCCATTTAATTTATTGTTTACCTTGTCATTCCCATAATTGTTTTTTTTTGTAAAATTAGTACGGTACTCTTTTGACGTTGAACATAACCCAGCAAATTTTACGTCACTTACAAATGTTTGATTTCTGTTACTGGCTATGTTCATTTATTTCATCAGGAGTGGAAATTTAACTTAGAAAAAGTCCAATACAGTTTTATATATTTTACTGCGTTGTTATTGAAGTAATACATATCTACAATTTCGTACATGTTTATGATACGTGAACTTAAAAAAAATCAACAATAGCAATCTAAATGGAATCCATTAAAAAACAAAAACCAAGAACAAAAATCGAAAAAAAAACAAAGCAGACAAAAAACTAACCACTAGGCTTGATATAATATATTTAATCAGGGTTGTATCCGAGATATTACTACGGTGGGGATTGACCCAAATATTTAAAAATAATTCTGCAATCCTAATGGCGAGGTCTTAAACCAGCAAATGACAAGCGAAAACATTCCCAGAATGCTAATATAAATTTTATAAATAACATTCAATACAAAAACTACCCATTATCTAAGTGTACTTGGGGCAGGCACGTGTAATATGTTGGCGGTGCAAGGAAATATTTAATGGATCACAACCATCGCATGTGGTGGAAATAACACTAAAATATAGTAAAAGGAGTTGAAGATTGTCTATAGAACAGTCACCCAAAACGTAAAAATTACACACATCTACAGGTTGCCCCAAGTTTTTCAAGAATGGACATATATCAGCACCCCAAGACAAGCTGTAAAAGACCCAAAAAATAAAGTTGGATGATATTCAAATGTTACAAAAAATATTCCTATAATTTTACAATGTAAACAAGTGACACTTAAATAAATATAAAAGCAAAGAAATTCACTAGATTAAAGGTTCCTGGCTTGAGACAGGCAGATAAAGTATATGGCGGTTTTGTCATGTTTTTGGTCCTAGACATCCCGTTAAGAGGTGTGACATAATGACATAAAACAAACTCTATAACTACTACATGTATTGAACAGTAAATAATAGTAGACAATAAAAAATAAACCAGAGACAACAAGATATACCGACCTCGTAAAAAGTACTCGCTATTTCTGACAGGTAATTCAAAATCCAAACACAAAAACCCGTATCTCTAAAAGGTCACATTACCCTCTGTTCAAAAAGGTCGAATTATCCCTTTTTCATAAATGTAGAATTATCCCTTATTCAAAAAGGTCACAACATCCCCAGTTCAAAAAGGTTACATCATGCATATTCAAACATTAGATTTTTATGAAATACTCAACAAAGAATTATTTTGGTTACTTAACTTAAAGACATTTTTTAAACTTTAGCAAATGATGCAACCTGTGGGTTAAAGTTTTTTTTACATTATACAAAAAACCCTAAACAAATAAAAAAACGCAAATTACAGAGTTTGAAGACTTACTTGTGTAATAGCTATTCGTACCTCAAATCAAAACTGCACTCTCGCAGACATATTTTTCTATGATGTTTCGTCTTCCATTAAGAACATGTGGATTAGATACCTTTGATCAAGCAGAAGTGTATTGTCGGTATCGTTTCAACCACAATAATTTCGATTTATTTAACGCTATAAATTACTGTAGAGAAAAAATGTACAAACAGTATAAAAAAGTAATGTTTTTCCTTTATAAACCACTAAATTGTACTCAATATTTGATATAAAGGTTATCATTCCCAACCCATGCTCCTCGTTTTGTGTTGGAAAAACTTATCTGGGACATATAAACAATATGATACAAGAAAACCAATTTTAAAAGAATAATAATAATAATAATAATAATAATAATAATAATTATATTAAAATAAATGGAAGTTAAAGATACTAATAGTAATTACCCAATGGTTCAATCGCCTTAAAATGGTTAATTTGGCTTTCGTTTATTTGTTGAAAAAGTATGTAAGATGTGGATCAAATTTCCTATTCTTTATTTTAAATAATACAATTATCTCCCTTTCGCCTTCGGGCACATTGTTTTTTTTTCAGTTTTGCCCTCGAACAGATAAGATCTCCCTTCTGCCCTTGACAAAATAAAAAGTTAACTTAAATACTTATAAATTATCAATTTGAAGCAAAATTTGACCCCATTTTGACATCGAACAAAAACATCAGAACCAAACTTTGTACAATAAAAGATCTATAAATTACACATGTTTAGTTCAAATATCTTCGTGATGTTTTTGAGCAATCTATTCTATTTGAACAAAACACCTCTAAAAATCTAGTATTTTTACAGAAAATGTTACAATAGTGAAGTATGCCCTGTCGTATTTTCTGAACGTTGTATTAAAATCAGTTATGAATTATTCAAAGACGGTTATTAAACAGAATTTTCACAACAACTAATTGTTTTGTCATATAATCTAAAATTTAGGCCAAATATAAGGCTTAACGTACTCCTTTGAATATAAAGTAAAAATTTATGTAAAACAATATGTGACAAATTTCGAAAAGTCTAACACTGCTGGTGCATACCATTGGGGACTTATTTTTCACCAACAGTGGTATCGACCCAGTGGTTAACCTTTCTGTTGATATAATAATAGCAATGATTACTAAGCTAAATTAAGGTAGTAGATCTAGGTTAAGGGAGATAACTCTTGAAATCAGGAGTATGTTTTTGATATTCTGCTACATGAAGA
>JARWCS010365227.1:0-28273 GCA_034783895.1 Geukensia demissa | reverse complement strand
CTACAGATTGGTGGGTTTTTCCACACCATGTATCACTTCACCATTGATATTGCATGGATTTTATAAAGACTGCTACTTAAAAATTCATATTTTTATATAACAATCCATGTACGGGAATATTTTAATGGTGATAGTCGTCGACGTTTGAAAATCCCGTTTCATAAATTGCATTTTGAGTTTCCATTTCCCGATATTCCTTGAAATAATAACAAATTGCAGACTCGAATAAAACAGTAGGAATGTAGCATAATGCTTATTGTTCTCATTGGTAAAATTTCCAAATAAATCGAAACATGTGATGATTGATCAGAATTTTACTTGACAATATGAAGCATGTAATTTAGGCTTTCACGTAATGATTAATTTGAAATTACATGATATAGAGCTTAACCTCTTTATCCACCGATAGTCCTGCCTTGAAGTGAGCACAGTTTGTATCATTTTTTATCAACTGAAACGCTGACAGAAGGTCGAAATTCACGTCACCAAACATAAAAAAAATATCTCAGGCATCTAGAAGCTTTCAGTTTTAAAAAAAACTTTTGTGAAAATGAGGGTGATTACATCCTTTCTGAACCCGTAAAATATATGAATATTTAGAGCCTGGAAGAGAAAAGAGCATTGATAAGATTTTTGGAATAAAGCAGTTATATGAAAACCATCCATTATTTTTACATCTTTCTTTCCAAAGAAGGTCACTTTTGAATCATTAATCGATTATTGTTTAACGTTCAGCAGCAAATATTTCATCTATATTCAAGACGAGAGCAAGTCATCAAACAATAAATCATAAAAGGGTCAGCTAGGGCGGGGAATATTTTTGCCAGAGGATGCCATATTAATTGGGACAGTTTGGGAAGGGGGAGTCTTAGCAACTGGCCACCAACGACAACTTATTACTAGCTGTTGCAAATGGATCTTAAACGTGCCTATATGCGTTGTATTCTACCAACACAGGGCACGGCAGTATCATTCCCGTCCGAGACGGGTTGATAATTTATACATCTTGCCAAACCAAAGGGCACTCCTTAAGGAGGGGATCTACCCCTGCGGAGAAAGCGAGTAGCCTATTTCTAAACTCCTGCTACAATGTGGTAATGTCACGTTTGGATGGATTTATAGAAAGTTATACTATTTATTGTGAGTTTTACATTAACTTTGTGTTAGATGTGTGTGGTTTATTTCTGTAAACACATGGCCTGCAAGCTGTGTGCATCATATGTTAATAAGACACTGTAAAGTGATAAAGTTTTAAAGTTGTAGAAGATTTTAACAACTGAAAATTTGGTGGGGGTTATAGAATACTTTTCTGCACTGTGATTTTACCTGGCTTTTAAGTAATGGGTTTTTAAAGTAACAATGTCCTTTGTTTGGAATAACACAAAACGTATCATGTGTTATGTTCTTTTAATATGTGTATAATTATATGCAGAAAAAGTGAGCACATGAAAGGTAAAAATTGAATTACACGTTTAAAACATCGATATCAAGTTTAATTGTTTATTAGAAAGTAAAATTACTTCCTTTCAAAATAAAATCGTATAAATTAATCGATATTTTTACACTGAAATCCTAACAATTCAGCTTTTCAGAAAGGTAAGATAGGAAATGGAAAGGTAAATAATGACGTAATGTCTGGTGACCCCACGTCTACGTTTTCTTGTACTAGTTCCCGTGATAAGGATAAGAAAAACAGGATTACAGTAATAGTCAAAAACACCACAACGAATTGAACTATCCAAACAACAACAAGCAAATGAGAACATGGAATGGCACTTTTTGTACAACATTACATGACTCAGGAGCATTTGAATAATGTAGCAGTTTTAATTCAATTTTGAACTTGTGCATTTAGCCTGATATTGCTTTTTATTATAGCTTAACCATGGGAAATTGTCTGGAAGGGAGACAACCTCCTCCATATCAACATGAACAAGTATTTGTAAGTTCACATTTTATTTACTGAATACGTTTTATTAGAACTTGGAAATCTTTGTATCAATGGCTTAAAAATATCCGACTGAGTCTATTGTATATATCTATATTAATTTTTCAATAAGGAAATTTTTACTTCATGTATATTTGTTTCTTCCTGAGTGTCAGTAACATAGAGCTTGTCATGTTGTGTTGTTTTTCAGTTAACATGTGTTCACACGGACGAGGAAAGGGATCAAATTATTAACTCGATAGTTTAAATGAAATTTTCATATTAAAAGTGAAGAATATGAAGTAAACGTCAATGAGACAGCACCACATACCAGCATGAATCGGACTTCAAAATATAGGGGGTCCTATCAATACGTCTTACAGGGCAAACTCCCGGAGCAGTTCCAGTTTCGGTCCGCGCACGTACCTACACTTAGTTCCGGAGCGGAAAGGTCACTGCGGGGAGTTTGCTTACAAGGATGTTATCCATCTTTTTGTGATGAGCTCTAAATATACATGTTACGATTTGACAAATATCGGGATTTGACTGTTGGATAACTGACGCACATATGAGAAAGTCAATTTTAGTTATAGTGCTACTGAAGAGATGTTACACTTTGAAATGTACACATATAGCATAACAAAATTCACAATATTTATTCAACATTGGTAAACTTGAATTTTCTATTTTACCTTTATATTCAAGGGAACTTTTCCAGTCGTACAGTCTAACCAGTTATACCCAGTTGTTCCACAAAATGGCCTGATAAATGAACACTTCATTCAAGCGACGGCACCACCGCCATATTCTGAGAGAGATCCAATAACAGTACCAAAAGTAATAAATCATAACTAGTATTGAGTATTCTATGATTTATTGGGATAGTTGTGTAATTACTGAACACATAAATACTACTAGACTAAGTTTTAAAGTGCAAGTGACGTACTTAGGACCACACGAATGTAAAGTTTGAATTTGATATAACAATTTTTGATATCTTAATACTTCCACAGCTTAATTCCGACATGGCATTAAAAAGGATTCAATTAATTAACTAATCAAAAGCATGAGCCTGTACTGCAAGCAGTCAGGTTACAATGTACTACACTTTTTGCAGCTACATTTTTTGAAGTAAGCCTCTATGTATAAATTTCATTTACCTTTAAATATATTTTATTCTTTCCCGAAGACATTTTTAGTAAGTTCGGGTTCGGGAAAATTGAAATTAAATCTAACATCACGATTGACAGATTTCAAAGTAAGAGAACAGCTGGTGTGGAAAGAAGATAAATTTTTATGTCAAGGAATAAACTATAAAAAGATAAAATACAACAGAAAAGAAAACACTGAAACTTCGAACAACAAAATCGGATCAAGTTGAGCACATATTGTGTGGAAATCTTTGAAACACACATGTCTTGTTGTTAATTGTTGAGTATAGTAACGGTCATAAATCATGCAAGGTATAAATTAGGCTAATCTACCGAAGATTCTAATGAAACGCGGAGTTTTTGCCAGTGGACAAAACTATTATTAAGAAAACTGTGAATTTCGTTCATTGGTAAATTAATGATTCTTGATGCCTGATATTTCTATTATTAGGCGCGCGTGAGCCTGCTGTCGTGATACTGGAAAATTTCAGGCAGTTTATGACGTTGCCGATAAAAAAAAATAACGGAGTTTTATTAAAGGTCTTGACTGAAATTATCATCTGTCTCCCAGCTCGCCCTGACGTGCCCGCTGAGATACAGGTGATAATTTTAACCCCAACCTTCAAAACATTCGTTATTCTATATGTATCGCAATTGATGAAGATATTATAGATATATCAAATGTGACCAGATTTTGCACTGGAATAGTACGATTTTATGAGCCAAGTAAAAAAAATGCAATGTGATTAAATATCTAAATTAAAATTAAAACATCCATCTACAGACAACATCATATGCCTTCTTTTTACCTGTTAGTTTAAACATATTTTATTGTTAAAACACAAAAGGATTAGACACAAGTTTTTCAACTTAGAAATGTCTTCTTTTTACCTGTAACATACCAATATTGAATGCTCACTTGATTACTACATTGTTATCTGTATGAACAAATGTTCAATAATTTTTTGTAGCTAACAAGCGGAACAAGGTCGGTTCGTCAACTACAAAGAAACAGACCATCAGTGTTTACTCAACTGCAGGTAAAGTAAACTTAAGTTTGAGTGAAGAAATCATTAATGCATTTACATGTATCAACACAAATTCTCAATGTGTCATTCATTCGAGTATTGAAACGTTATGCGCTTAATTTCTATATGATATTTTGTTTGTAGATTACTTTGTTTATTTGTCAGTCGTAACTTAAGGATTTTGATGTTTGTTTTAATAATACGACATTTAAGTAGGCAAGGGTGTTTTTGAATACCAGGAAAAATATTTTTGACGATTTAGTACTGTTTTTATTTCTTATACAACTTGTAACTAGTATTGAACGCAAAATAAGAACGTCAACTTGTAACCAGTATTGAACGCAAAATAAGAACGTCATATATCAATTTTACTGCGATTGGATCACAGCTAAACGGCCATTTGAAAATAACTTTCATTTACCACGATGAAATGTATAAAATAAAATGAATAATAACGGTGATGACAAATATTTATGGAATAAAATGTTTACGTGTGCAAAGATCAAACAAGTTCTAGTGTTAAACAACAGGACGACTGGTGTTTTCATGTCAAAATGTCACCGTCGAGGGATACACTTCCGAGATGAAATTAAAAAAAAACCATTTACATCTAAGCTGAATTGGGAAATTATAACTAAGAACAAAAACCTTATTCCATTGACAGCAACAACCAGAAACCAACAGGATTTTAGTTGCTGCTATAGATTTTGGTACAACGTATTCAGGATATGCCTTCTCGTTTCGACATGATTACGATGTTGACAAGCTAAAAATATCCACCAATCTCTGGCCACATAATAGTGGTCTCTCGGCCAAAGCTCCTTCAGCTGTTTTGATCAGTCCAGATGGACACGTTGTTGCCTTTGGCTATGAAGCTCAAAAGAAATATGCTGAAACCTTAGAGACCGAGAACGGAGCGGAATATTTCTACTTTCAAAAGTTCAAAATGGTCCTTTACAATGCACAGGTAATTTTAGGAACAATTGATTTATGATGAATGAAATTCACCGAGGACATACTGTAGACACTTTAAAGCTTACATAGCGAAAAAGGAGAAATTGGTCAGTCTGTAGAACAAAACAAAAATCATGACTAGAATGAATAGGATATACGACGTAACAACACAAAACCAAAGAAACAATTAACAATATGAACATGAACTCCAAAGCGGTATAAACGCATGTTTTATGAAGACCTGTCGTGAAGCCCTTATATTTTAAAAGCATGTCAAATGTCACAGTCGGAAATAAAACTATAACTGTAAAGGGCAACATATCTGTGAATGTAAATACAATTTCTTACAGCCAGTTTAAATTCAGTGAATACATTGATGTTCTTACCTGATGATTAAGGCGAAAGAACTCTCCTCCTACATTATACAAAAATCTTCCAAAATGTCCGTAAAGCTATATTCAAATTCAAATTCGTCATTTATTCGTTTGAAAAGTGAATTGCACTTTAACGACTACCATAATTTGGTTTCCTGACATAAAAATAACGCAGTCGAGTACTATAAAAACCATGTACATAGTCTATTTCTGGACTCGCGATTTATGATAAATGAAAATAAAATACTAGGTACTTCAAACATTTGATTGTCAAGCACATTTATAAATGTTTGAGATTTGTAGTTCAGTTGTTTGTCATAGGATTTATGCAGCCAGACAGAAATACATGACATAACAGGGAAAACAATGTTGGCTATTGACGTGTTTGGACTAGTCATAGGATACCTTCGGAATCATTTGTTGCAAAGACTATACAACAGAGATAACCAAAATGCACTGCAGGAGAACATGATTCAATGGGTGCTAACAGTTCCTGCTATTTGGAGTGACAAAGCCAAACAGTTTATGCGGAGAGCTGCTGCAAAGGTAATTTAGATGTACAATACAATTGTATTTAGTTAAAATGTAATCTTTCTGAGGCGTGAATGATTACATATTTCACATAGAACAGTTTATTTACTCTAGAAAGCGTTAGATGAAATTTTAATTTCATGTCGAAATATTCTCCAAAAACACTGCAGTCTGTCCGATTAGAATAAAAGTATACCAGTAAACCGAAAAAAATGTTTCACTGGTCATAATCTATGAACAGCATTCTACTATCTGCAACAAAGATTATTAGCTTCACTGTGAGGTCATCATTATTGATAAATTTCTATTTTTCTAATTATTTTTCGATACGCCCAACTGCATATGCATATATAAGCAGGAAGAAGAACTGGGTTGGAAAATTGAAAATTTCTTCGGCATAGAAAAATGTTGAAATACTATTAGAAAAAATCACGATGATCGATGCGTATAAATTTTTAGTCAGTACTGCGTACTTTTAAAGAAATATTTACCCTTTTAGTTTTTAACGCATTTTTAGTTGCTTCGTTCGTTTATTATCATTCAACATCGCAAAAACAAGAAGGAAGGGATCTTTAAATCGGCATACGTGTCATTTTGCTGAAATAGCATTTATACAGTTTGTCAGTCTTAGAGCTATTCACGTTTTTTCAAACTAGTTGTCAATAAAGTAAAGAAACAAATATCATGTATTCATCATAGATTTTATTTAGAGCAACACAAAATGTTTCACATACATTGTATCAAGATGACATCTTTTGACTTTCAGGGTGGAATACATAATGAAAATTTGACGTTAGCATTGGAACCAGAGGCAGCATCTATGTATTGTAGACATGTTCCAAATTGCATTAGCCAAAATGGAAGTACAATAGCAACAAATGCGCTAGAGAATGGGACAAAATATCTAATTCTCGACTTAGGAGGTATGCATGGGGAAACGATCATAGTACATAGTGTACTATTGACCACTCCACTAAGTGAGATAAAGCATGTCAAGCCCCTCCCTTCCTTTGTATTGTATGTATTTTATTAGAATGCCTAATTACCAATCCCAGATCGGGATAAGTAATTAATAATGCTCCTCATAAAAACATTTTCCGAATCGTGGGAATATAAAGCATTTAAGTTGTTAAATATTTATTTGAAAAGAACAATAAAAATGGGAACAGGTAACAATGAAAAATGGGTTGTGTTTATAAAAGAAATTCGAATATACCAAAGGGGAGACAGAAATCGTTAAGTCAGAAGACAGACCATGGCCAACAAAATGAAACGAAAGACAAACTTAGAACACACAGCACTACACTGAAAACTAAAGCCGATGGAACAGGAACCCTACAAAAACCAGGGTGAGTTCAGGTGTTCCGGAAGGGTAAGCAACTCCTGCTCCACAAGTTGATTTCATTTTTCAATTTTCCTGTGAAGATAAAGAGGAGACTATGTGTTGTATGATTGTCAATAAGACAGCCATTCAATACGTATAAATAACAAAGTCCACATTTTGCCTTAAAACCGTTCATTACGGACAAATACCCTTACTGTACGGCAAGCTGTATATGTCCCCGAACATTAAAATGTGATATATTCAAATGTTACAACAATTGGTCAAATTAGTATACAATGTAAAACAAATAACACAAAAACATAAAAACAACAGCATCACTAGATAACAGGTTCGTTGCATAAAGTTTGTGAGCGCGCAAATCTCCCCCAAAACTTAGACATTATTGTGACAAAAACGACATAAAACCATTTTTAAAAACCAACTACATCTAAAAAAAACTTCTCTTTATATTGTAAGCATATAACAATAATGGTAAATACTTGAATTAGGACAGAGAGGTTCAGTGAAGTATAGCCATGCCAAAGGAGAAAAAGATGAAACATCATTGGTTCCATTAACATGACAATTTTCGATGCAGGAGGGGATTTATTTGTACATATAATGGATAGAACCCACTCCTGTTTTGTAAAGGAGTTCGTGGATTCCAAGCTTTTGTTCCTTTTGTTTACGATTTGTCTTGTCTCTTTGGACTATGCATTTTTGATCTCTCGCATGGATATTACACACTGCACTTCAAATGGTTTTGACTATTGATTTTCGAGTTTGTTTATCAAGTTTCGTCATTGAACATTCGTCAGCTTTTTAAATGGTCTCCTTGTACTTTACACAATTTCGTTCATTTTTTCATGTATGAGTAAGAGACTGAAAACGGACTTCAATGCTGTGATAATTTTGTAAAAAGACTTGTTTTTCTTTTAGGTGGAACGGTCGATGTGACGGTACATGAAATATTGGACGATGGAGCACTCCAGGAAGTTCACTATGCCTCTGGAGGATGTTGGGGAGGAACAACTGTAGACGAAGAATTCCGACTTCTTTTAATGAAAGTCTTTGGAGGTGATGTTATTGAAGATGCAAATTCGAAATATCCAAACGAGATATTGGACATGTGTTTAGACTTTGAAATGAAAAAGAGAACTTTTGAGGCAAACCAGTCGGCAAGTGTGGCTTTAAAATGTCCAGCGTGTCTCTATGACATTTACAAAGAGAAACATGGCAAGACAATTCAAGAAAACTTTGAAAACAATCTAATGAAGGATTCAGTGGAATTCAAAAGAGACAAAATATTCATATTTGCGTCAACATTCAAATCCCTGTTTGCCAGCTCTGTGTCCCTTATCATCAACCATCTGAATGAACTACTACACACCCCTCCTGTTACTGGAGTTACTACAATTCTTTTAGTTGGTGGATATTCAGATTCGTACGTAATCAAAGATGCCATTGTTTCAAATTTTCCACACATGCGCATAATCAACCCAGAGGACTCTTCACTGGCTGTACTGAAAGGTGCCGTTTTGTTTGGTCATAATCCCAAAGCCATTACGTCAAGAATTTGCAAATTTACTTACGGAATCGTTATTAACAAGAAGTTCATTGAAGGTGTACACCCTGAATGCAAAAAACGTGTTATTAACGGGATGGACATTTGTGATGATATGTTTGATGTTCACTTGACCAAAGGAGAAAAAGTTGAAATTGGAAAACCGAGACCGGAGAAAGCTTATTTTGCTCCACATATTGGCGCCGTGAATGCATTGCTTGAAGTTTATGCTTCCACAGCAGAGGCGCCTATGTTTGTAACCGAAGATTCATGCAGTCTTCTAGGTTCTCTTGTAATTGAATTAACACCGAACATTGACAATAATAAGAAAGAACAGGTAATAAATGTAAGCTTTCATTATCATGGAACTGAACTAGAGGTTACTGCAAGGGAAGAAAACACAGGGAAGATCATGAAAGCAAAGTTCGATTTCCTGGGATAATTTCAATTAGTTGCTTGGATATTTTATTTATTTTACTGGACGTTAAGAATGTCAATGTTTTGTTTTGTTTTACCAATTAAATTTGCTAGTCAATTTTATTGATTGAATGAGAAGTGCCAAAGAATCAGTAACACAATCGTATGTAAACTAATTTATAAAACTGTTGTTAAAACAAAAACTTCATACTAATTACAATGATAATGATGTTATTCGATTAAAGTCAGAGCTTCCTCAAAATAAATTTCAGAAATATGACGTTTTGATATCCCACTGTTTAAAGTAGAATTGTATCAAAACACATAATTTCTACAGAAGAATACATCCGTTTACTTAAATTAGTGCACATTGGTTGTATTATTCAAATAAATACTTTTCAAATTCTTAATCTAATCTTCGATTCATTTCAACCTTTTAAATATATGCTTGGCATTGTTACAGTATATTGGTATATCTTTGTATGGTCGCACGATGTTTTTAGGAATAAATAATCAAGATGTTTAAAGGAATAGATGCTTTAAAGGTATAATTTTGCCGAAAATTCTATATTTCTCAAGTCTTAATTTTATTGTCATTTAATTTATCTTACATGTAGATGTCCAAGTTTGAAAAAAGTAGTATTGTTATGTTTGCAGTTATTATATCGTGAGGCCATATTGACATCATTAATGGTGTTTTTTTTTCGAAGAGAAAAGCAAAATGTGGCACTTTTAAGACAGTTTTTCGTGAATTTAATTGCATCCCCATTCTTTCACCAAAAAGATATTTAAGTAAACATTAAATGTCAATATACAAAAAAGGTGTTATTATTTTATTGGTGCAAGTGTGAAAACCTTCTCAAAATACAAGTTTGCCAATGTGTAATAAGTATGATGAATTTTTATATTTGCTATATGTACATTTGAAAGAGTAACATCTCATCAGTAGCATTAGAACCAAAACATAGGGAGTCCGAGATCCGTACATAGTAAAAGAAGTACTCAAATCCAAACAAATCTAAATAGAAAGCCATGAAAAACTATCACAGAAATCCATATTTTTTGCTAAATGTTCATAAATGTCTATATTTAACAAGTTTAAGTGTCTTTTGTCCCCCGAACTCTCCTGTTGTAGCTGAACCATTCTTAGGTTCATTCCTACATGTATTAATTGTCCATATTTATGAACATGTACATAGCACATACATATATACATGTGGCCAAATATGGGCCTTAGGTTACCTAGAAGATGTGTATGCAACTATGCGATTTTTGAGCCATCACTGACTTTTATCAATTAAATATCAAAATTAATAATGTTACACGAATATCAAATACTAATATGCATAAATGTTCGTACTATGATAAATTCGTCAAAGAAGGTCTTAACCTTAATCTGTTTTAAACCTTTAAATAGGTTTTATTGTCTATTTAAGTTACTTT
This sequence comes from Geukensia demissa, assembly GCA_034783895.1. Taxonomy (NCBI): domain Eukaryota; kingdom Metazoa; phylum Mollusca; class Bivalvia; order Mytilida; family Mytilidae; genus Geukensia; species Geukensia demissa. Next base: position 17,560 of record JARWCS010365227.1, on the reverse strand, counting down.
CATAAAGAATTATTGACATTTAGATCTAATTTTGTACATTATATATTACTGTCATGACTGAATTCACTATATTAATTCAACATTGGAAAATTTGTATTTTAATATAGAAATCAATTTTTAATGAATTAAACAAACAATACCAATAATTACTTTTCATGAATTTTTAAACAGTATGTACACCTCAATATGTTTATCAGGAACTTTGATAATGATTCGGCACATATTATATAAAAAGACATCAAAGAACCAATTGTTAAATCAAAGGTAAGACAAGGCCAACAAAACACCAAACAGTAATCTATGCTTGGGCAACAGGAATCCTATAAGAACGAAAGCGAGCTCGTGTGCTCTGGAATGGTATGCAGCTCCTGATACACGTGTTAATCGATTTCTAAGAGCTATAAGAACGAAGGCGAGCTCATGTGCTCTGGAAGGGCATGCAGCTCCTGATACACGTGTTAATAGATTTTTGAAATCCTTTGTTTAGTCATAATCGTGGTTTTTGCAGCTGGCATAGAAAAAGTATGAAGTGGACACTTCCGGAGCATCTGATTCCACTCATGTTTCGGCGGGAAGTTCGTGCAGTCCAGGCTTTTGTTGTTTCTGTTTTCGTTTTTGTCTTTAGATTTGTTTCGAATTTGCCTCGTCTCTTTTGACTATGCAGATTTTTACTACATGCACTACCGCATGGATATTCTACACTTGACTGGTAGACAGTTATGTGTTTTAGCACACTTTCTTGTGAAAGTGAATTGAAAGTTTATATACGATGATATAAAAGCTGATCGATTTCATATATCTATCACAAAACGAAATTTTGGTTCATTCGGCAAATATAAAACTTCCCGGCAAATCTTAAGCCAAATCTTGGCCAGATGTAAAAATTGACATTAGAAACCGTTTCGTATACATTTTAACAAATTAACATATTATATGAATGCATGGAATGGGAGTAGTGTCCTAATTGTAAGCTCATTGTTTCGTGTCTGGTGTTTGCAGTTTGATGTGGAACACGCAAGAGAGTAAAATGTAATTCATTTGTTACCGCCTACCGTATTTTTCATGACAACTCTGATTCGGTGTTTATGGGTAAGAATGTGTAACTATGTTTTAGAGAATGATTATTAAATAATAGGGCTTAACGACCGTAATTGTCTGTGTCTGACTCTATATATGTCAGACGAGGACTAAAAACACATATTCCTTGAATTCTTCATAACAAAACTTGATTAACATGAGGAGAAAGCTACAATATCCTAGATATCAAATTTCCGAATGTGCATGTGTTCATTTTCTTTTTAAGTGTTCTTAGACATTCACTACACCGTAATAGTGCACACATTCATTAACACGGAATTCATTAACATGTTATCCTTTATGCGCATTTTGGTGATGTATTTTGGGCTTCTTATTGTAAAAATGTAAAATGACTTAATAACCTTCAAATTGTGACCTTATTACTAAAATATCTAATAGTTGAAAATTAGATTGTAACCGTTTGGTGGTATCAAAATACCGTTTCATCTATTTTTGTGGACCTAGCCTTCTTCTGGGAAGAAAATGTCCTTAGTTCATTTTTTTCCATAGATTTAACCTCTGTTTCATCAACAGCAGCAACACTACTCGAATGTGTACCTTGGAGAAAAACAAAGTCATCAACTTTTTTCATTGTCTTTTGCAAAACGTTTTGCACCTTTTTTGTTCTTGTTCGCACGCTGTCTGGAAACGTTTGATAAGCAGCGTCTCTAAACACTTTGTTGTGACTTAGATAAATAATTGGCTTTATGATATATGTCATGTGACTTATAAGCACTACAAATGAATATCCACCACCCCATACAGGAAGTGTTTCATACACGTCTAGATAACAGATAATGATATAAGGGGCCCATATCACTACATCGACACCCAGCATAATGGCATACGTAATCGTCAGATGAATATCCATGTATTCTTGTGATCTGTTGTAAACAGTTCCTACCACAGTTGTACGTTCGGATTGTTTGTTTTCATTTGATAATGATTCAACAAAAAGTTCATTTTTAATTATCTGTTCAGAACGTGATGTAACTGTGCCAGAAACGTCGCCATTTTGAATAATTTCTGAACTCAAAATCTCAATTTCTGGTGCTGGTGTCGTTTCTCTATCAACGGGATCAATATCTGACATTGACAGGACGCTTTTGTGTCCGTTTCGTTCAAACTGTTCATGGGGAAATAGCTCCCAGTTGTTGTTATTAATAGTTTGTTGCTCGGTTTTGTGCATTTTTGCCTTTATTTCATCAACTTTAAACTGTAGTTCAGACAGCATGTCTATCATTTCTTTCCGTTTAACTGCGATTAATATCAGAAACACAAATGCTGTAAAGGAAGGAATGTACAATCCAAACGCAAACAGTAAGTTCATACCAGTTTTGTTAGAGTTATGTTGAATATTACAAAGATGTTGATACGAAATGTATTCAAGAACGCACCATCCAGTAGACGGTAGTAATCCAACAAGAAAAAATATAATCCATAATATAATTATAATAATGACTGAAACTTTTGTTTTACCAAATGTTTTGTCATACAGGTGAGGATTTGTTAATTTTAACCAACGTTCCACAAATATCAACAATAACATATAAAACGTCATTAGAAAACACGTTGTGAAAAACGCACCGCTTACAATACAGATAAAGTCGGATAAAACCCATTTCTTTGCAAATGAAACAATGGCCGACGGAAGAAGTATTGTTAAATACGCCACTAAATCCAAAACAATCAAAGTGACCAACAGACTTTGTGCTGATGTTATGTCCAGTCGTCTTTTTCGAAGAGCATACAGCAATATAGAGTTTAATATAATTCCAATGAACAGCATTAAGACTAAACTTATTCCCACTACGACTGGAAAAACTTCCTCTTCTAGCCATTTTAAATATGGTGTTGTAATGGCTTCCAAGGGATCTGAGCTTCCCGACGAATTACTCGACATTTTGGTAGATATAATCACTTTATTGCTTTGTAGAATATCTTATTACAACACATTCATGATATTGACTACCATTGAAATGTAAACAGCATTTCAAAAATTTCCTATAAAAACTAAAATAATTGTAGACTAAGTGTCACATTTTCATTATCAAAATGATCAATTTTATCTCATAAAAATAATTCTACAATTTGTACTTGGTGTAGAATGTTTTAAAGCCCAACGAATAACTACAAATAGACACTTTTATTTAAACCTACAATATATTTACATTTGTAATAACCTTAATAACAAAATTATCTTTTAAACAAATATAAAATTGTGGCTTGTCTAAAGGTTGTGACTTTGTTACAAATTTTAAAGGCCCGTATTACCAGGCAAATAAAAAACAGAAGAACCTGCATATTGAATACAGATTTATTTCATGTTTTTTTCCAAAATTTGTTAATTTTGAATTACGTGCTTTATTAAAGAAAATCGTGATAAATATAAAATAATCTTAAATTTTAATTACAATGTCAAATTTTCCGCTACACTAGATATATTTAGATGGAAATTTTATGGATTTGAAACATACAAAATGTTTTAAATTTCCCCACTATTTTAATTTGGTCGATCATTGATACATTTTCATGTTGGGGGCCTTTTAAAATTTGCCTTACTGAGTGGTTGTGTATTATTGAAGGCCTTAAGCTATACCTGTGGATGGTCGTCGTTTATTTAAATAAATAAACTTCCTTACCACATAACCTCTGTCTATATTAATATAGATTACTTTTTATATATAGAATATTTAAGAAAGACGTGTTGTCTGGTTTAAAAGAATTTCTACAACCAGAGTGCTGTTTAAATTAACATCATTTGGTACTGATATATGCCGAAAAATGTCTCTGCATATAATTTAAAATGCAATATGCAAAGAGGTAATGAAAATTAAATTGTTTTTTAAAAAAAAAGGAAAAGAATATCAAAATGAAAAAGGACCATCGAAATATAGAAATCTGTTGTTGAACAAAATACATGTAGTTACCTATTGATATTTAGAGAGAGAGAGTTATTGCGAATAAACAGTTATATTCATCTGAATGCTAACAAAATGTGAATGTGTTCAGAGTTACAAGACTCTTAAGATCCCATATATTAAAATAGACATAAAATCTGTCAAAATTGTAAAATTTGATTAATAATCAAACAAGTTATTTATTGCTAGGCTTTTATCGTCGTATAAAATGTATTATCTTCTGAATATAAAACCTGTTTGTTATTATCGCTAACACATTTTATATTGCACAAAGTAACAATGAGAAAGAAGGAAGTAAATGTTAAGGAGACCACACGTACCATATTTCACTTGCAATGACAACGAGTACTGACTTGGGACAGGCGCAGGCAACATGCGGCGGGTTTACTCCTTTTTCTTATTCAAATGCAAACCCTTCTCCTTTCCTTAACAAAGGCTAAAAGTAAAAGGAAAAAATAGCATAGTAAAGACACTGTAAAAATAATACCAGAAATCATAATTTTCTCAGAAAAATACCTCCTGCTAAATTATTGGATGAAGAGTTTGATAACGATCAGATGATCCATTTTACTGCTAATAAAAAAGTTGTAAAGTTCTGTCAACAATGTCAAATTTATATCCTATATGAATCAGTAACCGAATAGCCAATGTTTCCATAGATTGATTGATGAAATATCCTTTGACTAAATCATATTAAGCAATATTTCCAGGTTAAGCTTCTGTACCGGTGTAAAAATTTACTGTAAGTTTTAAGCAGCCATAATGATATACTTATTTCAAAAGTTTAGCGCCAAGAACGATCAGAGACTTAAGTTGAAATTAAGTAGAGCAAATCGGACCATTTGTGAAATGTAAACGCTATAAGAAGATGCAATAGGCACGTCCTTGACAAGGAAAGAAAGTTTTCGGTGGAAAAGGAAACGTCGTCCATTTTATCAGAAATTTGTGGACAAACAACAGTCAAATCCATATCAAAAATATTATTATTACATTTTGTTAGATTTTTTTTCTTTTTAAAAAAAGGACTATTGAGGGCCAAAACATCTTCCAGTTATCTAAAAGTTTTTAAAAAATATCGTACAGACACTGTTTGTGGACTATTTTTGAATTTCTGCCACGTAAAACAACGCCCATTACGTATGACAACAAATGATAAAGCTACTTTACGTCTATAATGTAAGTCATACGCACAGTTGCTGCATTTTATTTTTGGTGCAGATAATACCAGGTCAGGCGAAAAGGTTATAACGAAGGTGAACAACATCTTTATCCCGAAAATGAAGTGAGTTGTCCATACAAAACTTAACTATCGGGAATGTAATTGTTTGAAATCGATTTGAAATAGTATTTTATCTTTTTCATAAAATCTTATTTAAGTTATTGCTGTCATGATACGAAGTCACACAACAAGCGCGTGGGTTTTTTTAATTCGTGAATTTTTTTATAATCTCAAATGCTGTAACCAACGTTAATTAATTATTTCAAATTATTTTAGTATCACATTCAAACTAGATAATACACTCGCAAAATAAGCCCAGTTATCTAACTCGAACCAAAGTTATACAGTTGTTGCTGTTCATGTCCAGACTTTGGTTGGCTTGCTGCACTGCCAGCATATTAAAAGTGTGAAAACCATAGAGTATTCCGTGATAATCCAGAGGAACCTGTCCAGTGATAGATACAAGGAAGCTGCTCTACGTAACACCCGTAGTCCCTATCAAGAAGATGCTTCGCCAACTTTAACTTCTATGTACTGGAAGGCCTCTAAAAGGAAATCTTAAAAATTCGTTTTTTTTAATACGAAGACATATACGTCATGTTTCTATTACATGCCCACTTCTTGACAAGAACTTGATTAGTGACCTAATTTTTGAGGAGATGCATCATGCCGAACAACGAATTCTCCGGAAAAAAACTCTTGCGGGACATAAAGGAAGAAATATTCAAATTGAGATAAAAGAGTTCCTGGAAGCCCTACCGGAAGAAAGCGTGAGCTAAATAAATATTAAGCCGCGTCGATTCAATTCTGCAGCCATTCGATAGTCCCCTGAATAATCCCCCGGAGGCCTTATTAACCGAGAAGCCTAGCGTAACCAAATGCAATATTCTCTTCGAAAGATTCTTGGAATTATTCAAGTCACCAGAAAAACGCAGTGTTCAAGATAAAGAAAATTATACCACCTTGTTGAACATCTGTGAATTAAGTCGATGCCGTTACCAGAACGGAAATGAAATCTCTAGAAAATGTGATGGCACACGCAAATTCAACGCAATCTTGGCCATCAAGAAATCGCCTTGTATCGACCGAAAGTTCAACCTGTTCCAATAAATCTCCCAAACTGAAACAAAGCAAAGCGGAAGCAACGGATATTGCCTTTGCTGAGTTATCGGTTATCCGGCTCACCAACTTGTTAACCTAGCCGAACAATAATGCGTAAGAAAGACCAGTTTAAACTCTGACGGAAATGATATTGGAGTTTCTAATTGTTTTTCATCGGATTAGCAATATTTATTCTTCGAGCACTGCTGACGAGTTGTCAATTAAGAAATGGCCATACGATGCATCAAATTGATATTGGTATTTTGTGATATATTTATTACTAAACAGTTGGACGAACTGTTAAACGGAACGGTTCTGAGTCCAACCATCAGCATGAGAGCATCAAATGCCGATAACACAACGAAAGACTTGGAACGCCTATGACAAGGGTTGAATCAATAGATATTTATCTCTAAAAAAGGTTGACACTGCCATAAAAATTGCAAACACTTTGTATTGTGCTTGTATTTATTATAGCTTGTTTGTTTACATTTCTAATACTCGAAAAACAATTTACAGCATGAAGACGACACGTGTTTGCAATAAGACCTCTTGATTTGATCCTTGTTTTAAGATGAAGAATGAATTTATAACAACCTAATGAATTATGAATTGATTTTCATCAAACTAAAAAACAAATAAATTATAACTAAACTAGAACTTTAGTGTCCTTTGTGTTTAATATAAAATTACCAATGTTAAATAAATATGGAAAATTTAGGTATGCTATATGTAATTTTCAAGGAGTAACCTCTCATCAGTAGCATTAGAACCGAAACATAGAAAGTCAATTAAGATTCAAATATAGCAAAAGAAGCACTCAACTAAACAAATCAAAATGGGAAGCCAAATAGTAAATCAAATTGTTATCCTTGCTAAAAATTAATTGATTAATTAATTGAAAGTAAACATTTTTTTTAAATACCCACTATCATGAAAAGACAAATTAGTTATTAATAAGAACTCACAGGTGGATATATCAATAGTTAATTCGTTGTCGGTCCCCTTATGTCATTTTACTTGTCTGGACGCTTCCCCGATGCCAAAAAAATGGGCAAAATGAGACAAGGAGGATGTTGATATCATTTCAATAGGGGGTGAAAGCTCTATGGTTACTTATTAAATTAAGAGTAAGTAAACTTGTCACATCCAAAAACGAAAGCGACATCTATTTTCAAAAATCCATGTTGTCGAAACTGTGTTTATCATTCATGAAGAATATGTTGCTGTGCCAGCTGATAAGAAAGGCCCAAAATAATATCATTTTTGTCTGCAAAAACATCATATCGATTGTTTAATTAATGAGTTAGGTATTGAGAGCACACATGACAACTTACACAGCTACATCACGTTAAAAAGGAGATAAATTTGTAATAGATAAACAAATATCAGTTTTGTTTCCATTTGGAATTTCTTCTAAAATTGAGGAATAGGATCTCCCTTATTCGTATCTGATACCAAAATTACACAAATGTCCATACAAGCGCTGTTTTATTGCTGGATCTGCCAAATGTTCCACCAAGCAGATGTCAATGATTTTAACTTCAATTCTAACTACTAATTATCAAGTCCCTTTCCTCTTGTTACAGCATCAAAACTGTTGACTTTTCTACACTCTATACAGCAATACCACGTCCACTTCTCAAATCAAGACTGGTAGATCTGATTCATTTCAGTTGCTTTTTTAAACACATCGGAGAAGGACGATACAAATACATCGTTGTCGGTACATCCAAAACATACTTTTTAAAACTAAATATAAAATAAAAAAGAAATATACAGAGGAGAACATTACAAAAATGTAGGATTTCCTAATTGACATTATCCTTGTTCAGTTTGGTGGACGACTTTTCCAACTGACCATCGACATTCGAATGGCCTTGATATGCTCCTCTCCTATTTCTTCACTCGTTTAATGCAGATTTCTGCAAGGACTTTCAAAGAAGAAAGAACGAAAGTTAGCCCAAACCTTTAATTTTAGCTTCCGTTTTACCAACTTTCAGTGAACAATGGATTCGGTGATGATCTTCACCTCATATTCTCAAATGAGCTTTAAATTAAACATAAAACAGACACTCCCAAGTCTGTCTCATACTTGATCTTTATCTTGAATTAGACCACTGAGAAATGCTTCACACAAAACTATATGACAAACGTGATGACTTCAATTTTCCAATAGTCAACTTCCCGTTTATTGGCAGTAACATTCCAGCTCTCCCGGCGTATGGCGTATACATTACCCAGGTCATACGTTTTTCAAGAGCATATGTCCAATGCAACTACTTTCTAGACAGAGCTAGGTCGCTGACACAAAAACTGCTCATACAGGAATATGTTGCTCCTCGGTTGAAATCATCACTCCCGGAATTTTACGGTGGACACCACAATCTTACCGACCGGTATGGAATATCCGTTTCACAGATGAAGCCTGACCTATACCTGTGAAGTTGCGGAGTTTACCAAAAACAGGCTGTTCGTTTTCTCCGCCTGGGGTTGTGATCGCATGAAATCCTTCCACTATACCCTAAAATGACTAATACCGGATTGGGAAATGGACTATTCGGCCGTTGTCTTTAAAGAGGAAGGAACTGCCTACCCTTCCGGAACACTTGTGTTCACCCCGGTTTTTTGTGGGGTCCGCATTTGGGGCCAAAATAGGAAGATCAATTAAGCGTCATGAATTCATGGACCAAACAATGAAATACATGTATTCAGTTTTGACGTAAGGAACGCCGTTAAGCCAAAACTAAAGCTAGTTAACAATCAAGGAAATGTTTAGCCTTTTGCAGCCTTCTCTTTTTCGAAAATCTACATCTTTTACGTGCATGAAGCGTGGCCTTCTCCACAAACATCACCTACTATGGTCCATGTCCATACTTTCCGTATTATAACCTGGCAGCCCCAACGATAGGGCTCTCATATCCGCCACCTGTGGATCGCGCTGCGTCAGCTCCATATGTCGAGCCATGGAGACCACTCGGGGGGAGCAGTTTTCATTATTGGAGACTAGTTCAGTACATGATTACATGAATCATATTTTTCTCAGTTTTTATATTTGTAGAACTTTTAAGGAATGAGTTATTTACACTTCTGGATATCAAGAAAAGTAGTCAATTACGACTGGGTGTGTTCCGTTGGTTTTCCTCTTACGTTGTTTTTTGTGCACTGTGCATTTTCACAATCTTTCCGTTTTGAATTTCTGTCTATGCTCCAATAATATTTGTTTCTTAATTATTCTCGTTCGTTAAAAGAATTCAAAGTCTGCATAAAAGCAGAAAAGGAATCGTACAAGTCAGTGACAAGCAAGAGCAGAAAAATAAATTTATTAAGATAAAATGCATTTAAAACGGGCGTATTTGTTCATAAATTCTTGCGGAGCAAATCCTTTCATTGCAAATGTAAGACTGAGAAAGTTTACATAGGTGAAGTCGTAGGGTTGACCTAACGGGGTCCAGTTATTAGAAATAGACAACCTGTGAAGACAAAAATAAAATCATAACAGGGAACACAGCAAAACTTTAAAGGGTTAAAGAAACAGTGCGACACCTAAAAAAATAAAAACAGGTTTACATACTCGTCATAATTTGACTAAGACCGACTTTACACCAAACATTGTGTACTCAACACTAGTTTACACTTAACTTTATGCACTGCACACAAGTTTTGCATAAAATTACTGCCTTGACATAATGTAAAATTTATATTCATTTTTGTATTTTCTTATTTTCAAAACTTATTCCGTTGTGTTTGGTATCTAATTGTATCATTTTCCAACTTAATTTCAAAATTTTACACGTTTTAACATTTTAAAGAGATATAAACGATGAATATATTTCATTGCTGTTGTTTTAAAAGATTTGTCTTTTTTTAAATCAAATTTTTAATATTGTTATTTTTTTCTATCAAACAAAAGTATACTAAATTATTTATTTTGCTTTTAAGACTCGTGTTTAGACAGTTAAAATTTTGAATGACTAGTTTCTCTTGGTGACCAATAGTGTTAAAACTGTAGTCTGATCAACTGCAAAATGGTTAACAAGAGAAGATAGTCACTCAAAATATCATATTGAAAAGGAAGTATTTTATTTGATTAAAAAATGAAAGAAGAAATGACTTTTGATATTACAATCTGATTAAATATATTAGGTGTACAGTAACAAAGCTTATAATCATTTCTTAGCTGTTTGTTCTGTAAATATAATGCAATAAGGTAATTCAGTCCGTCTGGAGGTAACTCAATATGGGGCCTACCAAAGACGAATTCCGGACCGTATGGACCAAACCATGCATTATCCGAACGCTTTAATAAATTAATTATTGTAAAATCACAAGAAATGAACCTTGCTTATGCCATGTGAGGTTAACAATAATACAGCGTATTGTCATAATGTAAAATTAATAATTCATTTTTGTGTTTTTTTATTTTCCAAACTTCTACCGTTGTGTTTGGTATAATATTGTATGTTTTTCAACTAGATTTCATGATTTTTATAGGTTTTAACATTTAAAAGAGATATAAACGAGGAATAGGAAATCGTTTATTTTTCACAGTAACTTTGTATTAGCTCAGTCGTCATGGGAAATATATTTTATATGAGCAATTATGATTATTTCTCAATTATTTTCTTTTTTTTATTTTCTATTTTTATTTTCTAAGTTGTCAACATTTCAGAGATAAAATTAATCCCCATTCAATTAATGCATTATTTTAGTCTGCATTCAGCTGTCATGTCAATTTATATTTGTAATTCTTAATTTTGATTAGAAAACTTCATTCAATCTTTAAATCAGAAATTTTTTTATGGCGGATTTAGTTGAGAACATGTAACTGCGAAGGTTAAAAAACTCCGGACTCGCTAATCAAGAAGCGGAGTCACCAGTTTTTTTTTTTTTTTTTTTTTTTTTTTATTTTTTTTTTTTTTTAAATTTAAATAAAAAACATATTTTTCATTACATTAGGTGTTAGGTTAGCGGTATCGCCTGGAGTGCGAAAGGTCGTTGGTTCGATCCCTGGTCGGGTCAAACCAAAGACATTAAAATTGGTATTCGCTGCTTCCCCGCTAAGCACGCAGCATTAAGGAGTAAGAGCAAAGACTGGTCGGCCTATACTCAGGATAATTTGTTTGGGTAAAGTGACATGCCTGCCTACGGACTGTTGCTTTCGTGAGATAGCACGTTAAAATTGCGGCTCAGCGTGTCGGTCTAGTACAAAGCAGGGTTCATTCATCATCATCATTCATTAAGATGCTTTCGTTCTGAATATGCATGAAATATTTGCCACTGGACGTTAAACAACATTCAATCAATCAATCAATACATGAAAATTGTTCAAACCTGTACAACTGATTTAATAAGCTGTTCACACCAGTAAAGCATAAGTTGTGTGGTATTATGAAAATTCTGTAAAAGGTATATAATAAAACTATAAGTATACTATTTATATATTTACCTAATCAAAGCTTTATCTGACAATATTGTTTCGTCATATATTGTTATTTTGATCAACTGTACAAAAATTTTAGGAGGAAAATGGAGACTCGCGTTACTATCTTTAGCCACTACGGATATATCGAAGAATAGAAAAAGACCCTCCCAACTTTTGAAACTAATGTATTTTTGATAAATTAAACGTGAGATAGAAAGAGAGAGACTATATATATGCCTTCTCGCAGCATGAGCCGGATTTGTTAAATGAAAGATTAAAAAGATCGAAAGTGTCAATTTACAAAAAATCGGAAACTTTCTTGTGTAATCGGACTTTTTCGTTATTGATTAAAGTCGGTGAAAGAAATGTATGGTTAAGAGCCACCAATTTCTCTTCCATTCTCTCCCATTCTGCGGTTTAGAGTCCATGTCCGCACCCTCAAACCCCTGACTCTATTCGTAAATATTTTGCAGGTCGTCAAAAATATTTTAGGTGGTTGCTTCTCTCCTGTTCCTGTTATAGCTCCTGTTGGAAAAAAGAGCAACCAATTTCTTAACTCCTCGGCTACTCTAGGGATAAGAGATTATTTTTCAACTTGTCCGTTTTGCCGTAAGGCCTCCAATAATAAACGCATGTCCTCAACCTAAGGCAAATTTTAAAAGCCTCAAAAATAAAACATGATGATATTCAAATATAACAACTATTCAAAACAAATAACACTTAAACATAAAAACAACGACATCCACTGGATTACATGATCCTGGCTTGGGACAGTCACATTAAGTATGTGGCGGGGTTTAATATGTTTGTGAGTACTCACCCCCATAACCTGGGATTGTGGTGTGATATAACGACATAAAAACCAAACATTAAAAACCAACTGTGTAAGATTGAACTTTTGAAGTCGATAAATGGTACGCAGACAATGGTAAATAAAAAACAGACGAACAAAATACTCGCTGTTTCTGGTGGCTAGTTCAAAATCCAAACACAATTGATAACAAACCTGATTCTCTCAGGCTACGACATCAAATAAAACACGTCCTATTGGATTTAGTGTAAAAATAGCATAAATAGCCAAAGAAAACAAGGTGTTGTGCAAGTGTTTAGTACTTTTTCAAAATATATAAAAATGTATCAGTTACTAGAGTGGGTTTGAAAGAACTTGACCAAAGTTTTTGTCCAAACAAATGACTAATATTTGAGAGTTAAACAGCTAAAATATGAAATACGTATACATTTCAAAATTAGATACTTAAAATGAATAACAGTTACTTATGATCTTTGGCGGAAAGATTAAGTCATCACTTCGAATTTTTCAATCACACCAATCATCCCGAGTAACACGGGTGCTATTAATATAAGAGAAAGGAGTGTCAAACTTTGGTATTTTTTCTCTTAAAGTTTAGATATTAATTTTATCTATCCAAAATATATAGGTTTTTGTTTTAATCGCAGACATATTTAATTTAATCCAATTTTTCTTGAAAACAAAAATTCATAAGAACGCTTAAGAGGGGAGATAACTCTATCGAATTTGAATAGAAAGAATCCACTATGCTTTTTGACATTTTGTTTGGTACCATGTAAACGCTGACCCCAAATTTTATTTTATTTTCTGAAAACATTATATAAAAGCTTTTTTACTAATTTCATTTCAAAACTCTTTCCGATTTTAGTCGTCTTCCTCTTATGTTTTTTATAACCAGGCAAAAATTTCCAAAAATTAAATGAGCATTCATTAAGTTATTCGTCAGCTTGACAATATTTCCATTCTTCAGTCTAATTCAACGTCTACTCTCGGCTAATTTCAACATCTACTTTTGACCAATTGCAACACTTTAAATTAACCTGGAATAAATTAAAGTTAGAATGAATATACGAATCGAAATTCTATTATTCTATTAATTTTTCTTTTATTACATTTTTCTCCAGTAACATAATGTTCCAATCGTTGCAGTACAATATCCGTCGTGTTTGTGGGCGTATAATCTGCATGTTTCATTAAGCATTGATTGTATGTAATATTGGAGTTAAAATGACACTTTAATACTGTATTTAATACTATATTTCTACGTGTAACTTAACATAATTATTTATTGTTATACTTACGTATTATGATTTAAAGCCGTTTTGGCTTCATGTTCCAATGTCATTCGTTAAACCACCTTCGTTATTAGTATTGATTTCATAGTATTAATTACCAATTTGAAATAGACAAGTGTGACATTATATTCATACAATGAACAATTAATAGTTTTTGATTGACTTTTTGTTTTATAAATCTTTTAAATACATGAACTTTAATGTTTTTTTCTTGTTAACAAGCATGAAATGAAGGTTTTAAAATATTTAACCAAAATACTGGAATTCATATTAATTTTGACAAAAGGTAAATTAATTGTTATTTTTCTACTCTTTTAATACATATTTGTTTTTCTTTTTTTTTCTTGTAAAAAATACTCGGACTCCACGATTTCCTACACACATCAGCACGACCAAACATAATCTTTTTCCTGACAAATATGCGCATATATTGGTATAAACCTACTTAAAATCTACACTATAATTGTAGTGCAATGTGATTGTACATTACCATCAGAATTGGATGGACAATGGTTGGACAGCGCCGCAGGCCCTGTTTATTTTACACATAGTACGAAGAAGCTGACTGGATGGTCTTTCAAGGTGTATTCAGCATCACCTTCATCCTTTACATGTGTAGAGGCAGACAATTCTACCTTTTTGTTTAAGTAAGTACTTAGCCCCAGTAACCGTCTGTATAATAATTCGTCGAATTTTTTTTTTTTTTGCGAATTTCATACATGTACCATGATGTACTCTGGACAGTGTGAAAAAATATTCCAAGAACCTTTGTTCATCCCTGAGTTGAAACGTTCAAATGAAATTTCTTACGTTTTATCTCGGTAATGGACCAGATTTTGTAGAATATAATATTTGGACTAGAATTTTGACACATCTTTCATCTCTATACTCCATATATAATTCATATAATTATTAATTTTCTTACAATAAAAATTCAAAGAAAATTGTATCAGGCCCGCAAAACTTTCATTAAGAGGTTATCATTTCCAAAGCTGTTTTTGTCATCAACTTTGTTGCTTCATGAATTTGCATTACCTGATGGAAACCATTTCTTACAGAACAGATATTGGAGTATCAGCATTCTCATCTACTTACCATGGTTTCCTATGTATGCAGTATACCAAAATAACAGACTACAGTTACAGATACTACCTTAATAGTGGTTGGTTAAAGCTTCTCGTACACGTAAAATATGCTTTTGTTTTCTATTGTATTATTTCATGTATTTATGGCATTCTGATGTAGTATATATTAAAAAAAATTATTTGTTTTCATCGAAAATTGAATGCCGTTAAAATTTAAAGGGCTTTAGGTACTTTAATTTTCTTCCTTTTTTATTGTCGTATTGTAACAAAAGTCAGCGCCTCGGTGGTGTAATGGTTAGCGTGCTAGCCTCGAGTTCGGAAGGTCGTGGGTTCGATCCGCGGCCGGATGAAACCAAAGACATTAAAATTGGTATTTGCTGCTTCTCCGCTAAGCATGCATCATTAAGAAGTAAGAACAAAGCTTGGTCGGCCCTGAGTTAAAATAATGTGTCTGGGTAATGTGGCATGTCTTTTTGCGGACTGTTGCTTTCGTGAGCTAGCACGTTAAAAATCCGACTCAGTGTGTCATGCTAGTACAAAGCAGGGTTAATTCATCATCACTAATCATGTTCTTGTCCTGAATTTGCATGAAACGTTGAACGTTAAGCACCATTCAGTCAATCAATGTAACAAAAGTCAGAGTTATTTGTTGCAATTACCATACAAAACTTTTTTTATTCAAACATACTCAGGTACACAGTCACTATTTTTAAGTAATTAAGTAACTAAAAAGACTTAATTTTAAGTCATACTTTGACATGTTCATATTACTGCAAGACAATTTCAAGACAATTTCTGAACTGCTCAGAAAATGGCTATATCTGTTGCTTTTTCGTAGTATAATGTGAGTTGACAAAACACACAGGTAATTTTAATTTATGTCACGTCAATCCATTATATGTTTATAATATCTCTCTCATTCTTAACAAACTTTCAAAGCTTTTGAACGACTTAAACTTTGAACACAAATACCATTATAGCAAATATATGCAGTAACAATAACGTTATTGAATAAACAATAAGCTGTAAAGTAACATTTTATGATGAGTATATTACAAAAAGGTTAGATTTTCTAATTGATACCATCTTTGCTCAGTTTGGGGGACGAGTTTTCAAGCAGACGATCGGCATTCTAATGGGCATTAATTTTGCTCCTCTCCTCGACGATTATTTCTTCATTCGTTTGGGGAAGATATTACAGAAAATAGTAAGACAGCTAGTCCAAACCTTTTATTTCAGCTTCCGTGATATAGAAGATGTTCACTCACTGACCAATACACGATTCGGTGGTTATCGTCACCTTGTTTTCCCCAAATGAGCTTTAAATAAATATACAATAGACACTCCCAAGTCAGCCTCATACCTTGATTTTCATCTCGAATTAAACCATAAACCATGAATGGTTCACACAAAACTGTATGACAAACGCGATGACTTCATCTTTCCAAAAGTCAGCTTTCCGTTTATTGGCAGTAACATTCCAGTTTCCCCGGCCGCCGTATAGTGTATACCTCTCCTAGCTCATACGTTTGTCAAGAGGGTATGTCCAAAACAGCGATAACCTAAACATAGCTGAGTCATTAAAAAAGAAACTGCTCAGAAAGGAATATGATGCTGCTCGGTTATAGTCATCGCCCTAACAATTTTACGGTCGACACCAAAAAACCGATACACTTTAAACTTTATTGTCAAATAATAAAAAATTGGATCAGACATAAGTAATCAAATTCTATTAATAGCTCTTGAGACAAATTAATAATATCAGAGGAAAAGGGCGCCCTTTGTATATCATATCGACCAAGGTTTTCAAATGAAGACGTATCTTTTCCTGTGAAGTTGCCTGGAGGTTGTAATCTCACGACACCTTCCTCTTTACCCTGATATGACTTATACCGGATTGGAAAATGTACGATGCGGCGGATGTCTTTTAAAAAGGCAAGAATTGCTTCCCTTCCGGACCACTTGAGAACACCCTCGATTTTTAGCTCACCTGGCCAAATGCCATGTGAGCTTTTGTAATCACTTTGCGTCCGTCGTCCGTCCGTCCGTTGTTAACTTTTTATATTTTCATTAACCCCTCTGAAACCTCTTGGCCAAATCGAACCAAACTTTACAGGAAGGCTCTATAGAAGGTACTTTATAAAGATTGCTTATTTCTATGGAAGGTCCTTTATAAAATTTCCTCATTTCATCTCGATCGGACAAAAAACATGGCCGCCTTGGACGATTCTTGTTACTGATTGGCTGATACATTCTCCTCTGAAACCACTTGGCCAAATGGATTAATATTTAGTATGGAACATCTCTGGAAGGTCCTTTATAAAGTTTCCTCATTTTATCCTAATTGGACAAAAAACATGGCCACTATGGAAGATTCTTGTTTCTGATTGGCTGATACATTAAAAATCTTCTCCTCGGGGCCAAATGGAATAATATTTGGTACAGAGCATCTATGGAAGGTCTTTTATAAGTTTTCTCATTTTGTCATAGTAGGACAAAAAACAGGGCTGCCATGGAAGATTCTTGTTTCTGATTTGCTGATATATTTGAAATCTTCTCTAAAACCGCTAAATGGATGAATATTTGATTTGGAGCATCTATGGAATGTGCTTTATGAAGTTTCCTC
>JARWCS010365218.1:0-10473 GCA_034783895.1 Geukensia demissa | reverse complement strand
TCCCCAGAAAGAAAAATATTATTATTTGTTTTTATGAGTAAGAAGCTTCAAATTAAGCTACATATTTCACAGTTCTTTAACCGCACATACCGGATTAGACCAACCGCCTCGGTGGTGTAATGGTTAGCGTGCTCCACCGAGTGCGAAAGGTCGTGGGTTCCTAAGAGAAAAATATGAAATACATATTTATTTAACATTGGTAATTTTTTATATGAGGAGGAAAAAATTATCCTGTAAAATCTTACCTTGTCCAGCTTTGACGATGGGTGTTCCCATAAAAGACTAAGATTTGAAGGAGCATTGATTTGGGCTATGTTTATTTTGCCGTCATTATTCCTGCAGTTATATGAATCCTGTGCAGGCTTTTTATATTTGTAGTTCCTGTCATATAGATAACTTTTTTTCAATAAATAATGCAGATGGCCAGCGATACATGTATTTACATCTCACCTTCTCAAAGGAGTTTTTATTAAATATACATTAAAGTCTCTCCGTTTATAGCTAGTTTTATTCAAGAAAAGACCAAAAAAGATATATGAAGAAAAACCTAATATTTACATTAGTTTGCATTAGTCAAAGAATACTACAATAGAATCGTTTTCTGAATGTCTAGTTCATTTATGAGGTTCAGATTTAAAATAATCCGTTTTTGTTATAGAAAAAACATACATAATCCTTCATTTGTAATAAAATATGTTTTGTTATTTGGCCGAATACCTACACATTTGACGAAAGAAATGACTTCAATTATCCAATAGTTAGCTTCCCTTTGATTGCCAGTAAAAATATGTAGCAGCTTAGCAAGCTTATGGCGTATAAATCCCCCGATTATAATTTAAAAAAAACTAACAGCGATTTTCTAAGCAGAGCTAAGTCGTTGACACAAAAATGTTGTACAGAAAATTGAGTCATCACATCGCCATGTTGTCGAACAGTATGGAATATCAAGAATTTCTGTTTAAACAGTCTTGCTTTTCAGCGTCATTACAATAAATGGAAATATTAAGGATGGCAATACTTTTCAATGTAAATTTTCTAATAACATCAAAATGTTTTATCAACGAATCTTTTCCTTATTTGAAAATGTGAATTGTCTGATTCCTACTCCTAGCTTATGTATATGAATACGTGCGATATCTTTTGGATTTGACACGAATTAACACTCCTGATTCCTTGGATTCCTGGTTTGAAACTGATTTTGAAATTAAGGACTCTAGAACAGGAGACGCTTACCCTTCCGGAGAGCCTGATCCCACTCCTGTTTGTAAAGAAGTCCTGAATTTCAATCATTTCTTCGTTTTGTTTTCGTTTTAACTTTCAGTTTGTTTCAAATTTGTCTTGTCTCTCTGGACCATGAACTTTTGATCTCTTACATGGGTATTCTACTATGGACTCTTAAAGTGATCAGTGTTTTACGGCATTGTAAACAGAAAGGAAGTCCACTGACATATAATTCGCATGTGTAAAAGGACAATTACAGTTCTTGTTTTTTTTTCTGACTGTCTGTATTCCCTTTTGTCTGGAAACCGTTACTATTGCCATATTAAATATCGATTCTCGATATTAACGATTTTATGATCTAATATAATATTCTTTACAAATACAATTGGTCGAACTGTTTGATAAATAGCCGTTTGCCGTATCCAATAATGACGGGAAAGCACTGTCAACACTGTACACTCGCTCTATTTTCCAGGAAAAATTAAATTGTGCTCATGAGCAAAAGGACAATCTTCGATTCGGCCTCTTTTTACCAATTAAATTTCAAACTGTTTAAAAAAGTAAAATATGACATAATCTTAGGAAAAAGCATTACTCGTTAGAAATCTTTTAGCAGATAAGACTATTAAACTGTACTCAAAGCCTGAAAAGCTTATGACTTTTAATATTAATTGCATAAATCGGGTCAAAACTGGCATCACTTAAATGACTTAATATTTAGTTGAAGGCTTTTATCACACCACCAACATCAATCTTATTCGTTAGAGACAAAATCCAGTTTCAGTTATCATTTAACCATAGATGAAGGTTCCAACTTTCAATTATTTTTTTCTGTTGATACTTTTGTATGGTTACAAGTACGTTTATTAAAGTAGTGGACTTGATAGGGCTTGATAAGGCTTGAGCTAGAGCCCAAATTTTAAGTTTACACTATTAAAACTTTGCGTCCTGAAGGAAAGTTCAGTATTGCTTAGCCGTAGATGAAGATAACAGCTTGATTTTCGTCCTATTTAACATAAATTATGATATTCAGAATAAACTGTCACTTTAATATAAAAATAGAAGATGTGGCATGATCGACCGTGAAACCTTAAATAACAGTCGAAATTAAACTTCTACAGGTCTCATTACGGTCTACAATAATTAACCAAAGTCCATACCATAACATGAGAAGCCTTTAAAGTCACTTTATACCAAGATGTGACACTATTCATAAACCATGACAATCGACCTAGTCTTTTGAAAAAAATGGTGAACGAATAGCAATAAACGACTGTTCTAACAACGACAACCACTGAACTAAAGGTTCCCGGCTGTGGACAGGCACATTGAGTTTGTGGCGGGTTTAAAACAGTTTGTGAACGATAAATCTTAACCTAACATGGGACAGATGTGTGACAAAAAATAAAATCACACGATAAAAAACCTTACAAATAGATTTAACATTTGTGGTCGAAACTGGAAACCAAGAAAAAATACAATTAAAATGCATATATAATATGCAGCTACAATGCATGACACAATAAACTTATCGACCCCCAAAGAGTACTCGCAGTTCCTGTATGGTAGTTTTTTGGTCAAGGAAACATTGATTGCATGGGTGACCAACTTGTATCTTTAAACACTTTGTATATTTTGATATTAAAATAATACAATGATGATTTGATTGAATGTGCTCTCAAAACCTCCTTCACAATGAAAAGTCTGTAATTATGTCTGTCATAGCTTACTAGCTTTCTGTTTTTACGGTATTTTTATTCTGTTTTTCTTGACAAATTAATACTTTGAGGTTGATAAAATAATTGCCCATAGTTTCTGATTGATATAATCACCAGACGTTTAATTACCTTTTGGTAACAAGGAAGTAAATTTTATCACTGTGGATGTCCCGAATTTACAACCAATAATTAAGACAGATGTAATTGAAAATCTGCGAAGCATATAGTTAACATTTGCTAACAAAAACAAATTTATTATCGCTCTAAAACATACCCAAGATTTTAACAAATGCTGAATTGTAATCGATCATTAGATGGGTTTGATTTACCTCAAAAACCAAGATTACTTGTATGCGTATGGCGTATACATCTCCCAGCTCATACGTTTTTCAAGAGCATGTGTCCAATACAGAGATTTCTAGATCGAGTTAAGTTGTTGACACAAAACTACTCAGATAGGGATATGTTCTCCTTTGTTAAAGTCATCACTCAATAAATTTTATGGTCGACACCACAATTTTGGCAATCGGTATAAAATATCCGTTACACAGATGAAGACGCAAAAGAAAAACAGGAGTGGGAACTGGTGCTCTAGAAGGGTAAGCATACCCTGTCTTGCGCGCAACACCAGTCGTTGAATCTGTTAAGTCTAATCCCGGTAAACGTCAATCCGAGAAGAGGTCATCAACTTATTTTTGTATTACAGGGAGGGGAAGCAGAAATATTGCCACATAAATATGGGAAGTTTACAATAGCGAAGTTGAAGTCATCCCGTTTGTCGTAAATCTTAGAAACAAGTTCTCTATTGGTCAATTTCGAGGAATGAATCTAGGTATGAAGCAGATATTGTTGAATCTGTTGTCTCCTTAAATTCTAGTTCGCTGAAATATATTTGGTCGAAATGTTCACTGAACGTAGGATTATTCAATGACAAAACATCACCGATATAGCGAAAAGTAAAATTGAACGAGCCAATTTCTTTTTGTAATTCAGGAGTCCCTGAATGAATCCTGCTTCATACGAGTACAAAAACAAATCGGCTAGTATGGACGCACAATTTGTGCCCATTATAATGCCAACGGTCTGTTGAAAAACTCGATGAACCCGCTATATATCTTTGTTTATATGGACACTTGTGCAGTTTGGGTATCCAGAATAAAGAAGCAAGATCCGACAAGCGGTGTGTTCTCTTACAAAGTAAGACATCTTTTTACCTTAATCCAAATATTTATATAATGGATTTCCATTTTGTTTAACAAAACACTGATGTATCAATTTATTAAGACGGTCTTTAAGGTGTGAATATGGAATCGTTGTATAAAGGGTAGAAAAGTCAAACGTTTGAATACTAGTACAAAATGTCAAAGAATCGGATTTGAGGTATTTAAACAAATCTTTCGATCTTTTTGATATCCACACTTGTTACTAAAAGTCTATATAAAAGGAATTCGAAGATACCAAAGATGCAGACAGAAATCGTTAAGTCGGAAGACAAACAATACCATGGCCAACAAAATAAAATGAAAGACAAACATGGAACACACAATACTACACTGAAAACTAAATATGGTATTTTTATTTACCTTGTCTTTGAAAAAAAGCTCTAATCCCTTAATTTTGAAGGATTATGTACAATCTCTTATTATACAATTTTACTGTTAGATAAATAATTGGTCATGCCAAAAGGGAAAAGTAAAAAACACATTGTTTCTAATATGTTCCTTTTCTATTCAGTTTGTATAAATAGGATTGTGTTAACACAGTTTTCTTAGATTTAATACAAATATAGAAGTCTTCATATCAGCCACTTCTGCCATAATACAATCTACGCATTATTCTAAAAATTACACCCCACCCCCTATAAAATGAATTACAAAACCGCCTGAGTGCTCTTGTGCCACTTCTCCATTCAAATATGATTTTGCTGGCAACGTCATTTCAAGAGATTTGAATATAAAGTTAAGATTTGATCTCTCAAGAACACCAGTTCTAAAATACCTAAAAATCGTGAGCTGCAGTCCATCAACTGGAAATACAACTATTGATTTGTAAATTCCCTCTATTATCGGGTTTTTCGATAGCGATCTCCCAGATATATACCCTATATCTTTTCTTTTTCATAATAAGCTTAAGATGGATTCTGTAGTGGACAATGCTAGAAAATGGGAAAAAAACGGGATAATGAGGACACAGATACACTTTAAGAATGGATAAAGCTGTGAGGTCATAAATTCAAATTTGATTAAGAAAACATAGAACATCTACATGTATGAGTACAAAAATGACATCTATTTTTAAGCTCCAGATGCTGCTTAAACTCTGTGTACCATTCATGACAAATACTTTGTCGTGCAAACAGATAAAGCCCCTCATAATATTTTTTTTTGTAAGTAAAAATATAACAGCGATTATTCATTCATGAGCTGGCCATTGAGCACTCACATGACAATCCATCTTGCACAGTACAACACTTTCAAAAGTCAGTTTTATCTGTCTTTGGAATTGCGATTAAGTTGAGGACTATGGTCTTCATTTTGTTGGATACTTAGGTTACACAAGTAACAAGCAGCGTTTTACGGTTTTACTCTGTAAGATATAACACATAGCAACTCTCATAGCTTTTAAATTCAATTTTAACAACTATTTAAATATATTATGTGCAAGACATAATGCAACACAAATTATGCAAGAAATTTATATTTCAAATGTGAATACTACGGATATGCAAAGACTTGGTTATTTATTATTAAAACTCAAGATCTCTGTCCTCTTGTAATAGCATCAACACATTTGCCTTCTTCCGTCATTAAAGCTATATCGCCAGCAGTTTTCATTTCAATATTAGAAGACCTAACCCGTAGTTAAATTCTAAAAAAGAACGCAGAAAGACGATACAAAGGGGATATCATAAACGTCTAGGGATACTGGATTTTTTAATGTAAATGAACCCACAAAGAATCTTCCATTTTTTTCTAGTTTCCTTTTTTTCTTGCGAATCAAAAACGCCTTTAACATGTTTAACATGGGTAAAATGTCACTTGATATGTAACAACGGAGACAATTGTTAGAACATTACTAACCGTTAGCAATCATTTACTAAAAAAGTATAATAATACTTCTCAATGATTGAGCTTTACAGTTAAGGTTTTAGCATCCTATTTATATAGATTAACTATGTTATCACAAAATCACAAGTGATTTCTGGAACAAAATTCTGGAAAATAAAAAAGTGATTTTTCGTTATTTCGATCATTATAGTTTTGTAGAGTGCTTATTTATTATTATTTTATTTTTTTGTGATAATGTGTTAACTTTGAAAAACCCTTTGTTCTTTTTGTTGAAAATAATTCGTCATCAAAAAAAATAATAAGTAAGATGTCACCGTGGTTTTTTTAGGTCAAACACTACACTGAAAACTTAAGCTGGAGAAACACGAACCATAAAACAACAAGCGTGCGTTCACTGCCCCGGAAGTGAAATAAAACCCTTAAGCTAGATGAACCCGTTTTGTTACTCAGGAGTTAAAACCAGAGGTTAGTCACCATCTGTTTAAGTCACAACCGTAATAGGAACAAGTTCACAGTTATGGCAGTGAGAAGATGTCAGTAGAAATATATAATCCGTAGGGGTCAACTTTATCATAAATGAAAACAAAAATTCCACAAGTGATGATATTAATATTTCCGCAAGAAATCCTTAGTTACGTAACTTTCTTGTCAGCAGTAAGAATCTACATGACCAATGAATTGATGAAAGGGAACACTAAGATTAAGCATTGATGGCGTCCTTGAAGTGACCTTCTGAACATCTGATGTGGACATCAATCAGACGGCTTCCTGTTAAGAATAACAGAATAGTCAATGGAAATTATTTTAAATAAATTATGAACAAGAAGTAAGGATAACAGCACAGTTGGTCATCGGCGCTAATAATCAATAAACAAGGAACTACAGTAGATTTAAATGTTTGTTTACATATTTTTGAACTTTTTTCACTAACTTTTAAACATCACTGTAGACTATTAAAATACGAAACTAAAAATTTTGAATATATATGGATAATTTAGGTATGCTTTATGTACATGTCAAGGGGTAACCTCTCATCTATAGCATTACAACTAAATTATATGAAGTTTAAACATATCAAAGGAATCACTCAAAACCAAACAAATCGAAATAGGAAGCCAAATCCGACTACTAAGTGCAATAATTTTCGAGGTCTTTCGGTATTTTCAGTGTTTTAGAATTTAAATAAATGCAGCAAATTTCTGCAAACATTGCTTGATAAATTTCATGTCGGATAAGTCTAACAACTGGGCTGGTGGATACCCTCGGGGGCATGATCCACCAGCAGTGGTATCCGTTATGTTGGGAATTTGCATTTATATTTGAATCATAAAAAATCAAACGCAGTCATGATGTAAAACAATGTAAAACGTAATCTGCTTATGATTTGTTGTTCCATGCGTGTACAATGGCTTCCTCTACTAACCTTAAAACGATCGCCACAAGAGGGAAATCTCGTTTAAAATAGCGTTTATAAGCGGGCATAAAATCAAACAAACAAATGACTGATAATCTCAAAATTCTGTTTAATCGCCGATTAGGCGACACCAAACTGACCAAGAATTGGTGTAATTATACCCTTAATATCACGGTAATTAATGCTACAAATAGTGCGAAATTGGTAGACACATTCCTTAAATCAATGAACTTGACAAGTCGTTTAAAAAAAACAAAAAATCGCCGTAATGTAAAACAAATTCGATAATTGCGTATCCAAGCGAGTAATATGTTGGAACGAACACACTAAAGTTGTTGTTTGGAAGATAGATGATGTGCTTCTATGTTCGATATCATTTATATCAGGTCTAGATTGAACATCAAACGATGAGACTTAAATTTGTGGAGTTATTCAATATTTCAGCAAGTTTGAAGTCTAAATGTAATATCTTGAAGCTAATTGTCACTTAAATACCGCCGGAATTGGCTTCCCATTTCGATCTGCTTGGATTTGAGTTCTCCGTCAACTCTTCTCGGGTTTCCTAAGTTTTGCTTTTGATGCTACTGATGAACAATTATTCATTGAAAAGCGCATTCGCATTACAATTTACCATACTTATTCAATATTGGTAAACTGGTATTTAATCTATGTTTAAATCAGAGTGTCGACTAGGCATTGGACATGATTTGAATAATATAACTCAAAAAATGCAGTTTGGAGAAATATCAACGTAGTCAAATACACTGGCATCAGTGAAAATTTCAAATTTCTATACAATGCCAAAATACTACTTAAATGCCAAAAATGAACGAAATTGAGTACATCTTTTACATCGTGCTTTTGCAGCATAAATTCGGTTATTTGAGAAGTTCATGATGAGAACTGAACAAGAAAGAATACAGACTACTATCTTTCCACCAAATGCTTTATAAGTGTAAACAAAAGAACACAGCCATTTTACATTCTACTCGTAAGTATCAATCATCACTTCGTCAGTGGTTCTGCAATGTCGGTATAATCGCTGTTTAATTCTAAAATCTAAAAACTGGTGATTGCCATTAAACGACATTATTTGTTCAATATCTTGAATTTATTTTTTATTTTACTTTAAAAGGATGCTTAATAATACAAATCCACAGATTACAAAATAACATAATTAAACTATAAAGAACATGCCACATCTCCTATTTTTATATGTCTTGCCGGGTTTGTTTCTCGTGCTATGTGGATGTGGTAAAATATATTCTCGTGCTTGAAGTGTATGTCCTTATATTCTCACAGTAATGGATTGTTTGTTTTTGAGAGAGTTACACCACATTACCCAATTCATTTTTATTAGCGATTTAAATTCTACTGTCATTTGGTGGTTAGCTGTCGCATGGACAATCATGCCACATCCCCTATTTTATAGATTATAAAGAACATGACATAACTATAAATAACTATAAGTCGACTCCTCATATAATTGTTTTTTTTTCTATCATTTTTGTATTGGCTAATTAAATATCTAGTAAAAACCAAATAAACGGTTAAATTTTTCTGTTTGGCCTTCAAATGATTCTTATACTAATTAGATTAAGACGTTTGGACACTAAAACGGTTTTATCCATTTCTATTGCGACTTGTATCACCTGCAGTTTGTTTTATTTTTTTTCATGTTTTATTTATTTATTTATTTTTTAATACTTAAAAAATGAAATAGCCGGTAATTATATATATCAGAAGTTTCCTAGTGTAGATATTAAGGGTCTAGCATGAAGATAAATTGGATGGTTACAATGTATATAGAAATGATTTAGACACCATAGTTGATTATTGGCCCTAATGCACTACATTAACAATGACGTGTGACCAAAGGGGCAGACAGAAATCGTTAAGACGGAAGACAGACAAGACCATTGCCAACAAAATGAAACGAAAGACAAACAAAGAACACACAACACTACACTGAAAACTAAAGATGGAGTAACACGAACCCTACAAAAACCAGGGTGAGTTCAGGTGCTCCGGAAGGGTAAGCAACTCCTGCTCCACTAGTGGAACCCGTCGTGTTACTCAGTAGTTAAAGCTGGTGTATAGTCACAATCGATGTTAGTCACAACCGGTAGAGAAACGGATTTGTATTAACATATTTAAATGTCAGGTATTTGGTAAAATAATAATGTGCATCTTTTGTGGGTTCGGCGTACATACAGGGTATTCCTGAATTCAAAAGACAATCCTTACTCAATGTAAACACAATTATATATAATGAAATGACTATCAATTATTGAGATATTTTTCCACATGTGTAGTTTAAATCTTTGTGACAAAGAAATGTTTCTATTGTGCCTCAAGAATTTTTTCTGTTGGATACAGAAAAGATAAGCATTCAAAAGTTGTCTTATATATCGCGACTGACCATTATTGATATTTTTGTCAAAAATATAGAGTACGCCTTGCCATAAATGGTAGTTTTGATGTTAGTTATAGAAAAAGAGGATTGTTATGATTGTCCATGAGACAGGCATCGAAAATGTTCACATTACAAACAAAATTTGAGTTTTTTTCAGAGACATAATCTTGTTGGCGTTATTTTCCGAGCATGATTTTTTAAAATAAAGCTACATATAATGCATAGTTTCAATAATTTGCAAAATAAATTAATAATAAAGAATTTACCTTGCATTAATCTTATATCATTAAGTGAAATTTGTAATAAAACAGACGCTTTTCCTTCCTATAGTTTACTTTCGGTTCCTTGATGGATACGTACCTTTAGCTCCTTCGAATGGGGGTTACCTTTCACAACTAGTTCGGTTTGGCAGTGTATGCACTAACGTTTATGACTTCAATAATCACAACCCACAACTGGCTGGTAAAAGTTTGCAGCAAGGATACAGAAATCACAAGCTTCTGAAGCCTTTATAACCGTTAAAAAAGATTTGCTTACCCTTCCGGAGCACCTGAACTCACCCTGGTTTTTGTAGGGTTCGTGTTACTCCAGCTTAGTTTTTAGTGTAGTGTTGTGTGTTCTATGTTTGTCTTTCGT
>JARWCS010365197.1:0-10474 GCA_034783895.1 Geukensia demissa | reverse complement strand
TTTTGTAAAGAAGTTCGTGAATTCCAAACCTTTGTTACTTTTGTTTTGTTTTATCTTTTAGTTTGTTTCAAATTTGTCTTGTCTCTTTGGACTATGCACTTCTTATCTCTCACATGGGTATTTTACACTGACTTTCAACGCATTACTAGTCATAACAAATGTTAATTCAGTGTTGTCTATTGGATTGGTGATATATCCCTGATCTAATAGTCAGCCAACAGTTACAGTTGTGCATTAATGATGACTAAAGTAATATAACAGCAAAATTCTATTTATAACAGAATGAAATCCCTACCATCATACCCAGATAAAAAAATCATTGACCAAGCATTCGCGCTATCTAGGGCAACAAAAGGCGGGAAAAAGATTGTTTTTGTTAAGGTTTTAAACTACCATTTGCCTTACTATAACAGATATTTTCAAATTTTTAAATGAGGTTTCTTTATTGTTTTAGCTCTGATGGGCAACGTGGAATACGAAAGAAAACTGAAGGGGTAAAACCTCCAGGCAGAAAAAATGAAAGCCTGCTGAGGTTACTCCTTATTTTCAATGGAAAGATCCATAGTCATTTTTGAAACAGATACTCTATACTTGACGACAGGATTGTTGGGTCGACCATAAAATTTCTTGAGTGATGTCTTCAAACGAGAAGCAAAATATTCCTGGCTGAGCAGTTTCTGTGCCAACGACTTAGCTCTGTCAAGAAATCAGCTGTATTGGACGCATGCTGTTACGAAGGTATGTTTACTATGTACAAATGTATGTTACTGTTAATGAACGAGAAGCACGTGTGTAGTAGTGTTTTATGTAGCTTCAGGACCCATTATTTTAAATCCACATCCATCGTCCGTCGTCCATTTAGCCGTTATTTTAATAATCTTCTCTGAAAATGCGGGGCCAAATGAACTGAAACTCTGCAGGATGTCTTCTATAAAGTTTGCACATATCGTTCATGTCGGACATCTAACACAGCCGCCACAGGCAGTTCTTGTTTCTGATTGGTCGAATTTTTTAAAACTCTTATCAAATCAAGTGCATCAAATTGATATTGGTATTTTGTAATACCTTTTTTATCCTGGGAAACCGCCTGACCAAATAAACAGAAGCTTTGCCAGAAACATCAAACTGCTGGCCTCTAAAAAGATTGCACATATCTTCCTGGTCGGTCAACTAACATGACCGACACAGGAAGTTCTTGCATTCTGATTGGTCGAATTTTCAAAACTTTTCTCTGAAACCGCTTGACTAAACGAACTAAGCACGGCTTGAAGGATCTTTTAGATATGCCCTATAAAGCGCGCATATATCATCCCGGTCAACAAACGTGGTCGCTATAGTCAGTTCATATTATGATTGGTCGAGTCTTCTCCTTTGAAACCGCCTGATAAAATGAACTGAAACTTGGCCTGAAGCATCTATGGGGTCTGTTTATAATATCCCGGTTGATCAACTAACAAGTTGACTAAGAATAAACCATACAATTGACTGGTTGATGTCAGATCGGGGAATGTTCATCTCGCATGATCCCGAAATTGAACTCTTTGGTAGGGGGAGGATATCTACTTTGTCTGACAACAAGAGGACCCAATAACAAGTTCTACCAGCAGATGGAGAAACCAAAAGGCATATTTCTATAACCCGGGGGCAAAACTTTACAGGAAACATTTTTATAAACTTTATGTTTCAAAAATATTTTACATTGTGTTAATTTGAAAATTTTATATGGGGCCATTTGCAATTCTTGTGTCCGATTGACTAATTGAATAAACCTTATCTTAACATTCCTTTATGAAGAGTATATAGATTCCAGTAAATATAAGAGTTGCATGGCCAAGTGTTAGATGAGCACATACCTCTAAGAGTCTAGTTTCATATTGTTTTATTAGACAAATACTATGATTAAAATATGTCTTATTTCTACTGTTAAAACCGGTAAAGCTAACAAATCATCCTATTTTTGCCCATAACAATGGCTTTGATTTACATTATAGAACGACGTAAAGCACAGCTAAGGCTTCTTAATTTATAATTAATATCATTAGAAATATTATTGAGATGATGGTGTCCGTATCTGAGACAGCTTCAATTGGACGACAAAAATCAGTTTAACCTAAATAATGAACAGAATGATCTTCAATGATTATAGATACCATTCAACCAGATGAAAATTTTGTAAGTCGATAAGAAAAGAGACTGCAAGCAAAGCAAGATACATCATGACACTTTAATATGCTGTACCACACTTCATGATTTTTTTTCCTGAAACGTGTAACTGTTGCATGCTATTATTTATTTTTGAGTACTGGAATGTATTTTGGAAAAAAGCAGTTTACAACATTGTTAATTCCTATATTTTTAGTCTGACAAAATTACTGTAATACGGTAGGCTACTCTCTCTACGCGCCAGCACGTAATTCCCTGTGTTCCAATATTTGGTCCCGAATGTACCTGCTTAAGGTAATCCAGAAAAGAATTCGTTCGCAGTGTAATTTAGGCATTTTCATTCGTTGTTTTCCAGTATGTCTACATTCTATTTGATAAAAGCGAGAAATGCACGGAACTATTGTTATAAGAACTTGTTTCGTACCCCACGGAAATCTAGTGAACTAAAGGCAACATCTTAACGAAAAATTCTGGCGTACACAATCCAGAAGGGGCATGGGTTTTTCTTTCAGGGATATATTCTATACTACTTTTTCTAAATAAATGATAGAAAAACACCAATGAATTTATAAAAAAGAGTTCTTAAAAAGAAAAACGACGAGGCTCTTTAAGTCCCTATAACGTCAGTGGCCCAAGAATTTGGCTCAAAAATGAAAAGTCAGCAATATCAATTATTCTTTAAAGATTGTATTAAAAAGTGATTAAATGTCAACGAAAAGAAAATCGAATATTTTAAAGAAAGTTTAATAAATTTATAACGGTCACATGACACATAAAAATTCCTCCAAACGTTAAAATACTTAGATTGTTACAAACTTTTATACAATTTTGTCGTTTTTTATATAGATCGCACAAAAACATCAGAACCAAACTTTGTACAAATGTTCAGTTAAAGTATCTTTGTGATGTTTTTGTACGCTCATATCTTTTTTGAACAAAACAACTGCAAAATTTTTTTTATTTTTACATAAAATGTTACATTCTTGTTGAAATAGTCAAATATGCCCTGCAGTTTTGTCGAAATGAAGAAATTAGATAAGTATAAACTTTAAGTAAAAATGAGTTTTAAACAGCATTTTCACCACAACTTATTGTTTTGTCATATAATCTGAAAACTCGGCCTTATATGGCTTACCTAACTATTCCTTTGATTGTAAAAACTTGACCTTTTGTTATTATTTGACTGTCAATTTTATAATACTTATATTGTGAAAGGGTCAATTAGATGGTTTTATACAACTTTTGAAATTTTATCTTTCATATCATAAAAACGCTTGTGTAAAAACTAAAGATATATAGTAAAAGTCAATGAACATTTGACGCAGTTGTTGAATTATCAGACAAGACTTAGTTTTATCCCCGTGCTAGCGATAGCGCGAGGATCATGTTTTGTTGTTCGTCGTACGTACGTACGTATGCCGTTAATGTCAAGGATAATCTCAGGAACCGCCAAACGTAGGAAAATGAAATTTGGAACATTGATTGCACTATGTGTGGGGACTGTGCCAAAGGTTTCGGAATTTTGATAACGCCCACAGGGGCTGGGCTAAAGAGGTAGTCTTAGGGAACATTTTCCCCTAGTCATGCAACTCCTGCTAGGTAATTAAGAATGCTGAACTGAAATTTGGTTCAATAATTGCACTTGAGATGTAGATTGTGCCAAAGGTTTTGGAACTTTAAAATTGCCCCCAGGGGTGGAGATACACGGGTAGCCTTAGGGTACATAAATTAATTGCCACGCAACTCCTCTGAGGTTATATGGAGTACGGAACTGAAACTTGGCTCGATAACTGTACTTTAGATGTAGACTGAGCTTAAGGTTTCGTATTTTTGATAATGCCCCAGGGGTCGGGATACACAGTAGCCAAAGGGTACATTATTACATTATTGTAAATATGTCAATACAAGTTACGCTCCCAACCCATACCATATGTAATATTAACTGTTATCTAAAGCGGGGTTTAATGGTCACCCCGGGGCTGGCCTTGCTGCCCTGATTTTTAAAATCACAAATTATCTCAAAAACTGTTTAGATCCCAACACCTAAACCATATATATTGTAAATCGGCATGAAACTCAAGTTTCATGAGCATCCATGGGTCAGACCCAACCCCTATTTCTAGAAATTACAAATTATCTCAAAAACCATTCAGATCCCCAACCCTAAACCATATATATTTTAAGTCAGCATGAAAAGTCAAGTTTAATGGTCACCCCCACCTCCTAATTCTGGATATTACCAATTATTTCAAAAACCATTCAGATCCCCTACCATAAACCATGTATATTCTAAGTTGGCATGAAAATTCAAGTTCCATGAGCATCCACGGGGTCTGCCCCACCCCCTTATTCTAAAAATTAGAAATTATCTGAAAACTCTTCAAATCCCAACCCTTTAACCATAAATATTCTTAGTCTGCATGAAAAGACAAGTTCCATGGGCATTTCTAGAGGTTTGTCCACCCTTTATTTTTGAAAATTACAAGTAATCTCTTAATATTCACATTCAATTCACATTATACTATTAAATACCAAAGTAGCGCAGGAATATTCAGCGTGGCTGCTTCGACTAGTTTCATCTTAGAACATCTTTAATTTAGATACTTCTGAAGTTTTGTTTCCTTGAAAATCTAGATATCTGATTGGTCAGATGTGATAAAGAGCAAGAAGGAAATTCTAAATTAATATGTTTTATATATCTAAAGCCTGGAGGAAAGTTTTACAACATATAAAATAGTCCGTAAATAATATCCGACAGCAAAATATCAATTCTATCGAAAGATGAAAGGAGCAAATAACGTTATACTGAAAGATTGACATCATTATAAGAACAGATATCAATATCAAACAAATTAATAAAGAAACATTTTTTCATGGATTCTTTGTTAAAAATGGAAATTTAACTATCTAAAGAAAGCGATAGAAAACATACCAAAGGGAAAAATCAAACGGGGACAAGTCGACAGTCATGACAAACCGAGGCAGTTTATAAACTAGCTAAAACTTGGGTATGTCACCACTGTTTCAGGCGTAAGTCAAACTAGTGTACAAGACAATATGAACAAAAACAGAATTAACAATAAATAAAACAAGCATATAAATGGACAAGATGGACCCCCCAAAAAATCGAGGGTGAACTCAAATTATCCGGAGGGGTAAGAAAGTTCCTACCTCTTTACAAGACACCCGACGTTAGCCCCTTTTCGAATCCATGGAATTTTATGTCGATATACTGCGTTAAAGCCGTCCCATTACATTTGCATTATAATTAATACAATTTGAATATCAAAATAAACTGTTTAGAAAAACAATAATTCTAAAAAGCGAAAGCTTCTCTGATTAAAAATATATTTTCAAATGCGTAAATTCCGAATAACTGACAACGATTACATCAACGGATTTTTTAGTTACTTTAATACAAGCTGCCCTAGACAAGACGTGAATCCAATGAGGATGTTTAACAATTTTTGATATTCTGTTAGAATACTCAAACCATTATTTCCCGTCCGAATCCGATAAAAGACAATTATCATTTATCATCTATGTCTTGTATACATGTTTGTGGATTTTCTTATATCACGGACTTTAATGAATATTGTATCATCATTTAAATTGAATAAGCACATATTTTTTAAATTCGGCATTTTATGATAAGTAATTTACGTTTTCTCTCAATTTTATAGGCTTTATATACTATGAATTTCTATTAATAAGAAAAAAGCATTGAAAACACCATTTGAATTAATTTGTCATTGCTTGATTGCTGCTTAACGTCCAGCAGTAAATATTCTATGCATATTTAGGAAAATAGCATAGTAATGAATAATGATGAATGAACAATGCTTTGTACTAGACCGACACGATGAGTCGGATTTTTAACGTTCTATCTCATGAAAGCAACAGGTCACAGAAAGACATGCCACTTTACCCAGACACGTTTTTTTCTGACTTGGTCGACCAGTCTTTGCTTTTACTGTTTATGATGCGGGGTTAGTAAAGAGGCAGCAAATAACAAATTCAGTAACAATTTATAGTTTGACCCGGCCGGCAGGGATCGATCCCACGACATTCCGCACAAGACCAGTCTTTGCTTTTACTACATAATGATGTGTGCAAAGCGAAGAAGCAAACAATAACAATTTAAATGTTTTTTTGTTTGATCCTCCTGGGATCGATCCCACGACCTTCCTAACTGACCAGTCATTGATCTCACTCCTTAACGATGCGTGCGTAGCGAAAAGGCAGCAAATGACAATTTTAACGTCGTTTTGCCACGGCCGGGGATCGATTCCACGAACTTCCACACTCGAAGCGAGCACGCGTATCGTTGTACCACCGATGCACCTAACCTTTTCAAAGATTTACAAGTGAAAAATATGTTTTTTCATTTACATTTACATGTTAAGTGATGGGAAATTACTAAATCAAATCTATCAATGATCCTTTGCAAATGTAAAAGAATATATCGAAAGATAGCATGTGATTTTTTTAAAGTAAGAGTCAACATAAGATTAACGAACATGCTTCGAAAGTGATACACTCTATAAAAGTAACATATTTTTATATAGTTCAACCATTTTAAGGTACAAACGCACAACTCTCACAGGGTTTTCGTCTTATTCGTGTTGTCGAGATTGCCGTGTCAGTCGACTTTCCCCTTTTATGTGGCCCTTTGGTTTCTTTTTCTTCCTCATTTTATATTTTTATATTCACAAGATGAAATAATCAACAGTTAAACTCTATCAATCCTGTTTTAATAGCAATTAAGGTTTGTTTAAATATTGGGATATGTTTCCAATAAGTCACACGTTTTCTCGGAAACTAAGTGGTAAATTGCAATCAGACTTGGGAATATATATCGCTATTGATTTGGCTTACCATTCATTTTAAACAAAAGCATGAGATATGTTTACTTTTCAAATTGATCCTGTTGAAAACTCACTGAAAGATCTTTAACACCTAAAATATTTATTTTACAACATATTTTCATCATTTCCTTTTTGAACTGTGCAAGGAATGGGGCGGTCTCAGGTAGATCTGTTTTAATTATATTTAATGAATTTCTCGCTTTTTATAAATTACCGTCGCAGCGGAACACAAAATTTTAGTGGACAATTTCCAGTAAAGTCCCACAGTTTTGAGACCATTAAAAGGAAAATCATGTTGGAAAAACCTACATGTAATAAATAACTTCCCCATATCACTACGAGTCTGCAGTTTCTTATAACAACACCCTTTAACAAAATGTAACTTAAATTATAAAATGTTTTATTTGGTAAACACACATCTTTATAAAGTAATTTCATGTGACACATCAGTTTAGAATGAAAAAAGACAAATATTTGGATACGAACACAGATATTTATTTGAAGTCTGATTAAGACAGATCTACACGTGCAAGTTCAATGGCGAACCATTACGAATTACAAACGAGACAATAAATGAAAGCCAAATACCTATGCCATTCACTTTTATTATATTCATACTAGTGTAGGTATATGTTTCATTATGAAGTAGGAGTAGATTCAAATAAACATTTTGTTTGTTATCTTAAGCATTATTATCAAGAATTTAACACTACGATGAAATTGATTTTTGTGTTTAGTTGCCTGTTTAATGCGTTTAAAGTTTACCTTTTAAAAAGCGAAATGATTCGAGTTCTCAAAAGGGTTGTATGTAAAGATTCAAAACCTTTTTGCTTATGGTCAAAATTTAAACAGATGTTGTATTTTTATTTTAAAAGTATGCCGATTTTTTGCTATTGAACTTTGATCCTACACCTTATTCTTTTTTAACATCATCAACGCCAATAACAATAGGAAAGCCCTTAGAAAATAAAACTTAAAAAACCCCAAAATATATAACCAAATCCGAAGATACCTACAAATTGACAAGCAAAGTAATCGTTAATTTTTTTAACCAAAAGACATCATATGAAAATTTTTTATCAGATCCATTCAGTTTTTTGCTAACATGCGAGATATGTGTAAATTATAATCATCATCTTTTTCAAGAATTATTTATCCAATTGAGTGATATTCAGTTGCAAAAGGTTAGTCATCAATAAATATCTTTAAATAGTAAAAAGTACAATGTACAATCAAAATATATATTCTCGTATGAATTGTTATTATTCTTGTAATATGCTACGCCCTCTCATATATAGCAGCAAATATTCAGAATTAATTAAAAAGATGAATTATAATGATATACTGACCGTGAGAAAATGATCCGAATGATTTATTTTTATTTCCTCTAGTCTCTTAAACAAATGATCTAAATGGCAATCACACTTCCTTCATGTCCTAACAACACTTTAATCAAACAATGATGAATTATGAAAATATCAGTTAATTTCCTTGATGAAAACGATAACAAAAAAAGCTTAAATTGATCAGAGAACTGATAAGTATACGCTGTGTTTAATATCGTGCAGCATCATGTAATATTATTTGTGGTATTGTTAAATCACAACACGCAAACTTTATAAATTTACAAATATATATATAACAAATAATTTTTTAAATAGGTGTAGAAAATATTTACAATTAGTTCACGAATTAAAATGCGGAAACAAAGGTTATGGATTAAATTATAACATAATTTATAATTTCTCTAAGGTTTCAAGTTAATTAGTTGTTAAAGAACATGTATTAAGGCACAGCCAATCCGATTAGGATTATTTTGAAATATTAGCACATGTACAATGTAAAAATCAGAAAGTCGATAGACTACTAAACACAAAATAAATTAAAGTACTATACACCACGAATTTTTTTAAGGAAGTAAATCAACAAATATTAAATGAATGGTTTTTCCCCAATAGTAAGAAAGTTTTCTTATTCATCCCAAACCCGATCGAAATAAATGCAATATATTCCGGAATAAAACAAAATAACTACATAAATTAAAAGACTCTTAACATGATATCAATTTAAGTAACTTGCCGGCCTTTTCAGCAAATTAACAAAAATGGTAGTTTTCTGTTTTCTTAATAAAATTTAAATAAAAATACCTCGTATCCGACAACAAATAACCTCTAGAATTCCTTATTCCATCTTATAACAAAGTACGCAGTTGTTTCTAGCAGGTGCTTATACTTTTCCAATGAAGATGATTCAAAATATGCAAAAATTGGACATTTTTAAATTTTTATAAAAGATGGCATTCTGAGGGCTTTGTCAGCTTGCCTTGTGTTGAAGATATTTGTTTCAGCATAATAATAACTCAAATGTCGGTCGAGCGTATTTAAAATATCGCGACAGAAAGTAAAACCTGGATTTTTGTCAAATGTTTGTAGAATAAGGAAGGGATACTATTTTTAATTTTACTTTCTCGTTTTTTAAATCTTTATAACTAGATTTAACAGTCAAGAACATTACCAAAAAGGGAAAGTTTCTAAAATTTGCATATACTTATAAAATAAAAAAATTAGAGAGTTCCAATTTCAATTTTAAGGCAAATTCTAACCATCGGTCAAATTTATTTAACAATTAATCAAAAGAATTTAACATATTATGCAAAAATGTAGAATTCTATTGTTTAAGGTAAGAAAAATTCATATGGCTGCTGGAAAAAATCAAAGCAGAGAAACTTGATGAGACTTTGGGATTATATTCAAATTTTAATTATCTTCAAATTCCATGCTCAGATTTTTCCCAAGACAAATTTTAAGCGTTTTAGGGCTATTTGACCTTTCATGACCTTTTTCCATATATGGTAGTAATCCTGACTGTTTAAGGCAATGTAAAGACCTTTTTAATGATACTCATCATGTCTGCTTCATGGAATGGAAACATATTTATACTGCCTTTGAAAATTTTAAAGAAAAATGGCTGAAAATTAAATTGGCAAAATATCTCAAGGGAATGAAAAATTCTGCATCACAATGCGTTCCAAATTTAAATGTGATCGCGTATAATCCTCAAAATATGTCTGAAGTCAATAAATAGGTCCCATAGAGATGTACAATGGCACGGTGGGTTCATCTTACCCATGGTTACCACTTTCTTTCTATATTTTAATTAAACACACCTTAAAGTACCCTTTTTAGAAATTGATACGAAATTCTAGTTATTTCTTCAGGCGTAATTAACTACACCTAATAAGACAGAACATATGGAAAATCAAGAAAAGATTTTTTTCCAACCATCTATCTTAAAAAGAACATTTTCAATCATCACCGTAGGTATCGTTGTCCTGCGAGTGCATGATTTCTTACGGGAATCGATCCGGATTTCTTACGGGAATCCTGGATTTATTACGGGACTGCTGTTTAAAATGTAAACAAGCAGACTACAATGCTACTGTA
>JARWCS010365186.1:0-10474 GCA_034783895.1 Geukensia demissa | reverse complement strand
GTCCAATCAATCAATCCACCATTACCAGGTATATTTAGACATACACTTAATCAGTATTTTCCATACAATTTTATTTCAGAAAAAATAAAAAATAAAATTCGCCCCACCGCCCCAATTTTTTTGAAAAGTTGGATGAGAATCTAGGAATTTTTTTATTATGGCCTAAACTGAAAAAATTCAAACTGGCATTTGAAAAATTTCCAAAATTCAGTTTTCTTCCATGTCTGTCTTCTATATATTAAAAGTTTTATCTTAAATATTCTCATTATAGATGAAATGTCAACATTTGTCGATCCTGTTCGCCACTTTTGAAGCAGGACCAGCAACAGATATTGTCTTGCAGGACCTACTGTCTGGTTAGGAATTTTCCTTTTAATGTTTTGGAGTCTTTTTTTGGAGCCAAAGATTGAAAGTTAAAAATTTCCGAATTTTAATCACAATTTTCCAAGGTAAAATAAAATATTTTCTCTTCTTGTTCCTGACATCTTGATTCGATATTCTAGTCTCAAAATACATTGGACCAATCAGAACACAAAGTTGGCATTGGCGTTCATGTTGAATGCTGGATCTGCACCAATTTCATAAATCTGGTAAAGAACCACCAACCTAACATTTCTGCCCAGTTTGGTTTAAATCTGTTCAGTTGTTTCAGAGTAGAAGATGAGAATGTGTAAAGTTAACATACGATGTGGACACTGACGAGGAGGGACGCTAAGTGATATAAAAATGGGAGATGTGGTATGATTGTCCATGAGATATCCATCGACTAACAATATACAAAATCAAGCTTCTACAGGTCACCCTTTGGGCCAGGTGAGCTAAAAAGGCAAAATCAGTTTGTTCCCTAAACTCTGTTTTGTTCTTATATCTACAAATTTAACAAGATTACCTTTCTTGACGAGGAAGCATCTCATTTACTTCATCTACCAAACCACACTCCTCTGCTTCCATCTCTTCACTCCCTTTGTCATTTTGAAACACAATATCTGGAATGTTATAGAAAAGAGTCAACTGCTATTTTACATCAGTCTGACAAAGGATATACATGTTGTATATAAAACAAATATAGATTATTTAAGATTACAAATTTTCCCCCATTTGCCAACATGACCG
This sequence comes from Geukensia demissa, assembly GCA_034783895.1. Taxonomy (NCBI): domain Eukaryota; kingdom Metazoa; phylum Mollusca; class Bivalvia; order Mytilida; family Mytilidae; genus Geukensia; species Geukensia demissa. The sequence continues at coordinate 9,361 of JARWCS010365186.1, read as the reverse complement.
ACTTTCACCTGGATTCTGATAGACTACTATAGATAAACTCATGATATGAAAGTTCACACGACTCTAGTACATGTGGAGTTCCAGGAGCCTGTTATCGCTCACCTGGGCTTTCAACTGTCAAAGCAAAGCAGAAATTGCTGGAAAAAAGCGAAAAAAATATTGTTTATCAGCCAGATCATTGGGTAGAATTCTGTAAAGCGGTAGTATGGCTAAGAAATACCAAGAGGATATTTAAGGCAAAGGAAAAATCCCGAGAACAACAAAGACAAAACCAAAACTAAACAAACATAACACTTAAAACTAAAAACAAATGAACAACTAGAGGCCCAGGAGGCTGAGCCTGTATGGCTCACTTGGGCTGTCCATGGTTGCCATAGTTGTTCATTTGAACTACTAGTGGTTTAAAAAGAGATTTTTCTACAACAGTCAATCAGGAACAACAGACCATGGCAACCATGTTTATAGCATGAAATAAGTCAATCATATACAGGACCTCCACTAGATATGTCCTGTCAAGGTCATTTTGCCAAGTGGTTTCACAAGAGAGGATGTTTCTATCAGCAGATCAAAAACTAGAATTGCCCATGGCAGCCATGTTTGTTGTCCGATTTGGACAAAATGGGCTAATGTTGTTATTGACCTTATATAGATGCTTCCTGTAAATTTAGATTCCATTTGGCCAAGCCGTTTCAGAGCAGTAGAATTTTCTTCAAATTATCCAATCAGAAACAAGAATTGCCCGTAGCGGCCATGTTTGTTGTCCGATTTATAAAGAACCTTACATAGATGCTTCACGCCAAGTTTGGTTCCATTTGGCCCAGTGGTTTCAGAGGAGAAGATTAAAATATGAAAAGTTAACAGATGGCCAAGTGATGACAAAAGCTCACATGGCCTTGGCCATGTGATTTATAAATGGACCCCGCCAAAAAAAACTAGATGTTTCATATTACAATTCTACAAAATATTGCTTCAAATGAGCAAAAAGTCAACTATTCACTTGGGCATGTAGGTGTCAAGTGTCAGACTGACAAGTATCCACTTAGAAAAACACTTTTTTACAAAATAGTGTGGATACAGTTATAATGGGTGTTGATAAAAACACTTCACTGTGAAAATATCTTGAAAGTCACTCAACCATGAAATTGAGGTCAAGGTCAGGTGACAAGTATTCGACAGCAACACCCCTGTCAATACATATATAAAGAACAAATATAGGGAGCCTAACTGTAACAGTTGCAAAGTAATTATCAAGTTTTTTAAAGTTTAAGCTGTCGCTCATAATAATTTAATCACATAATACTCTGTGTATGAAGCGCTTTCCTGGATTTACCTTTATCAAGGTACACTAGGGGGAAAAAACATTCTATGTCAAATTATAACAGTAGCTGCAAAAATTTAACTTTCAAGACGATGTCAAAACAAATACTTAGTATTGACTCTCCCTCAGAAGACTTGTGTTGCCTGTCCTCTCTTTGCCCAGTGAGGCAAAGGAAGAAGATATGAGAGAATGAAAAATAGGAGGTGCAATACTTCATTTATTGATAAAGTATCTGTAAATGTGTAGTTAATTTCTGTTGTGTCATGTAGGAGGAGTAGCGGATTAGAAATGGTTACCCCTCTACCCCTATCCATCATGTTTAAAATCGAAATGCAGAAGAATAAAAACTGCTAATTTCCTGAAAAAAATAAAAGTAGGCGGTGCAATACTACCTCTTTTGATTTACATGTATCTAGTCTGGTTAATTTCTGTTGAGTGGTGTATGAGGAGAAGCGAATTACACTTGTAACATAGTGAGTCTTGATTTTGTTTGGTGACCATCAAAGCACATATAGTATCATTTATCAGTTCTAACCTCATGTCTGTTTGAATTTTTTCCAACATTGAAAAAAATGTTTGGTAAAAATATCTTGGTGATGTTTTTGTGCACTAACATCAATTTTGAGCAAAACACCACACCAAAAGTTTTGTCAAATTAAGACAATTATACAAGTAAAACTAAAGTGATGAATTATTAATAAACAGTTATGAAATATCATTTTCATTTGTTGTATTATAAAATTTTAAATTTGGGCAAAATATAGGACTTCTTGTTCCTAGTCCTTTGTTTTAACATATATCATTATATCTTATGAATGTTTGTTGCTCTGATAAAAAATAATGAGGTATATGCAATGATACGTATCTATCCACACGGATTTGTAAACAATGACGTTTTCCTTTAAATATGCGTAAACTCTAGAGAGACCCGAATACCGATCAAGTAAAACAGTAAACAAAAATGGCGGCTTCGACAAAGAAACAAATTGCAGGAGACTTTACGGGATCAATCTTAAATGTCGGGATATTTATGTCTCCCGTGCAGGAGATGACGGACCATCGGGAGAAATGTATTTTTTACGGGAGGCTCCCGCAGGAAACGGGAGGGTTAACACCTATGCTTTTTCAAGGATAAAAAAATGAGGGAAACATTTTACTTTATGGTAAAGACCTTTCATCAGTAATAACTTTGGCAATTACAACTTAACTTGGTAAGAATGTTGTCTATAGAAGGTCTTCTACCTAAAATCAAAATATGGCCACCAATGCCCATATTGTTTTCTGATATGCTGAAACTAAAAATCGTTTCAGTAATCACTAGCCAATTGAATTTCTGTATTTCAGAAATGGTCATTGAGTGGTCCTTAACTTCTGAATCAGTACAAATCTAACTTTCAGGATGTCCACTACAAGACATAGTTTAGGAACTGTAGGACCAAATAGAAAATTCCCTTGGGGTCTTTTGATCTGATGTTACCATCCAAATCAGTTAATATTGAATGCTGCTTAACATCCAGCAGCAAATATTTCATGCATATTCCAGAGGAAAGCATTTTTAAATGAGTGATGATAAATAAACACTGCTTTGTATTAGACACCCTCAGCCAAACTTTTAATGTGCTACCAACAGTCCAGACATGACCCTTGGCTGACCAGTCTTTGCTCTTACTCCTAAACTCGCCATGACTTTGTACCATACAAAAATGGATTGAGTTTAACTCCCACTGCACGTGATAAGGTTTGTCAGTTACCTGCCCAAGGTCAGCACTCCAGCTTCCTCCACCAGTAAAACTGATTGCCGGGATATGATTGAAATATCGTTGAAAGTGGAGTTAAACCCCAATCAAACAAACAAAAAAACTTACTCCTAAATGCTGCAAGCTTAACAGAAAAACAGCAAATATTAATTTTAATGTCTTTGGTTTTGAATGGCTTGGCATCTTACACACAACCTTTCAATGCTAACCATTACACCACAAGGCAGTCCCTACTAATTTGGAAACAATCTTGAGTGAAGGGTGCTTTGGTGGTGCCATTTTGGAAATTTATCTGATGACATATGCCAGACAACATTGCCCCTATTGCTAACTTTCTTAGTTGAACAGATGACCTTATGAGAAATTGCATTTTGGTCATTATCTTGAAAACAAATGTAATAGATACAGAGAAATTGTTAAAGCAGAAATAATTGAGAAAAAAAAAACAAGACCTTCAATCAACCATGTTTTCACATACATCTTTTGTCTGTTCATACTTTACATGGCCCTATTTCACCAGGTGAAAGCTCTTAAGATTTAAATACAAGTACACATGAGAAAATGGGTTTTGTTTCACACTGGTTTCAGATAAAAAGAGGGTTGAAGGAAGAAAACAGACTTTAAAATCTAAAATGGTCTTCTAATGTTTTAATGAAAAGTGCAAATGCACTATTGTTTATAAGGGTACATGTACTAATTTCGTGGAATGTGTTTTGTTTGGTAAAAAAAAAGTTACCAACAAATATAAATTTTCCTTTGCATTTTACAACTTTGAATGTCAAACCATGAATTGATGTACTCATATACTGGTGATATTTTTCCAAACCATGAATATTGGTATCCACCAGTTGTAAGTACTTCTACAGTTTATTTGGGTTGTTTTACTACAGACACCAAGAGAACACCAGTAGTTCACAGAAATTAAGATCGTCAATGTTAGGACAGTTACTGTGGCCATCACTGAACCAAATTTTCTTCAACAGTAGATGTCGAGATATTACAGGTTTTGTTGGAGAGGCCATTGTCACTGATATTCCACAGGAAGAAAAGGTTTGTTATTTAAATTATTATTTTATTCAAGATAGTGAAGATACAATGTTATTGATATCAAATTTTGGTGGTGAGCAAGTGAACCAAGTTTCAGGGTAGTCAGGTGTAAGTTGTAGTAGAGGATAATGTCATCAGGTCTACAACTTAGTATTAAACAGCTCATATAACTACCATATTTGGAGAAAAGGTAAGATTATTCTGAAGTTTGTTTTTATATTTGTCAGGAGAAATCTGAGAGACATAAAGGAAAGAAAACACAAATTTACAGTCCCTGTTTTTTGGCAGCTGATTAAAATTTCTGCACTCGAATTATTAGAAATCAACATATTTGTGTAATTCTATCATAAAATTGTGAAATTATTACACTTTTGATAGTAGACTGTTTCTAGCTATTATTAAAACAAATATCTAAAACCAGTCTGTGACAAACTTTTTTTTACTACTAGACCACTGGGCAAGTGACCATCCAAAATTTACTAGACCGAAACCTTGATAACTAGACTGAAAAATCCAGGGGATCTATAGTATAGGGGAGCGCAACCAACGACAATAGATTATAAAGTAAAAGTTAATGACCAACATCGACTTGAAATCGAAAGTCAACAGAAACGTAAATAGTAAAACCATATATGGACAGACATCAACCATATATTATTGAATTTCACTTTTATTTGATAAATGTTGGAAGAAACAGTCATAATTTTGCTAAATATTTGATCGATTGACAATGTACGAAAAAATAATAGCTCTTAAGGAATTTACGATTGTTCTAACAACATATTGTAGGTAAACAGACATAACGCATTTAATACTACTGGGTTCCAAATTTTAAAAAATCACATGTTACCGCTTACACGTTCTTCCCAGTTACCAGTAGAAAACGGCACGTGGATAGCTTAGGTGAAAGTATGCTACCAAGTTCACTAAACCGATCGGGCTATTGTAAACTCATTTTTACTAGTCTGACGCAATTTCTACTAGACACGGGCTTCGGGCTACCGCTTTACGTCGAAGACTCTTCTGCATGTTGATATGTTCTTCATAGAATGTGTAGTACTGCATTTCTGATAAAGGAAGAGTTTAATTATGCCCTTGAAAATTTAAATTCCTTAGGAATTGCATATAACTTAAGAGTATGCAAGTCTTACAAGTGCTTTAAGGAAGTGTCATCTGGTTCCTAGATTTTGGAATTACGACCCACAATTTTTGTTTTTAATATACTCTGTCAATTCATTAGCAATAAAATACAAGTTTACCATTTTTGAATAAAAAGGGAGAATTTTGATTTGTTATATGTGCATTTAAGGAATTGCATTAGAATGAAAATAACCTTAGAATTTTTGTCATTTTATCAATTTTTTTCCTATTCATGATATCTGCAATCAGTGCAAATGCACTAAGTTATCATATATATGGCAAAATTGCAGATAATTGAACACATTATAGGTCTCACTTACAGTGCTTGTTCAACTGGCCATGAAGCAGGAGTGAATTAAATGTAAAGTTAGAAATTAGTGTGAAATTGTAGAAAGTTGATTTGAACTGTTGAAATGAAAGTAATTGCTTAAATTAGAGATAAAAATGCATATTTTTTATATTTTGATTTTTGAATGATGGAAATGTGTAGGGATATCTTATTGCCAAATAAGTAATCAGTCTTTTTTGTGTAATTGTTAATTTAAAGGTACCATATTTTATTTCTATACCCAGTTGAAGTCTACTTTTCTGCCCAAATTGATGAATTTCTAAATTTAAAATTGCCCCCTTGTAGTGTTCCATTTTCTTTATTAGGGCAGCAGCACATGTGAATATTTATAATGTCATAAAATGGGTTCAAGAATAATTTCTGTTACATGTGATATACCTTCAATGCAGGATCATTACTTTATGCCTTGTGGTTTCAGCCATGGCCAACATGACACTGCAACAATATTGTTACAGAGAGGAGCAGTGTTTGTACCTGATAAACAGAATAAAACTCCACTAGATTTATGTATTGAGGTAACTTCATAGTAATTTATTTGTCAAATACTTTATGTACACTTTTTGGCTACATTATCTATAGAAGATGTAGTCTTTGTTAAGTTCAATAAGTTTTTAATAGTCTTTTGTATTTCATTTATAATGTGTAATTATAATGTCTGCTTTACTGATACTTTCTATGCTCAAGTTACAAAGCCTTTTGTGCATGATGTGTCCAAATTTTGTTGATATATCTTTCGCATTTGAGCACAGGGGTCCTCACTTCAAAATAAAGATTGCAGAAATTGTTTTAGTGCATGTCCCTACTGTTGTGAGGGACGACCAAATTGGTTTTTCTTGTATGTTTAATCTCATTATTTCTTATTTGATTATAATTAAATTTTAGTTTATTTATGAAAAAGCTTACAAACTTGAGTCAAAAGTGTCATGTTCATCTCATACTAGTGTTTTTGGTATTTCATAGGTCAAAAACTGGCTAAGCCCTAATTTTCAAACTTTTAAATTTTTTATCTGATTTTAGTGGGGTGTCTTATACTGATAAAAAAATCTGCTATGCAGAAAATGATTTATCATTTCTTTTAGTTAAAATGAGCTAAGAAATGATAATTATTAAAGATAAAGAAAATCGGAAAACTCACTGTGATGAATCTAATATAAAAACTGTTGAAATTGAATAGAATTTTTTAAAGTATTTTTAAATAAATGTCAAAATCCACATAATTTTACATACATGGTTTATTGATATTTCAGTAAGGAAGAGTCCACAAAGCCGTGCTGATAAAATTCTTGTATCGAATTTCCTTAGTAACCGTGCTTTAATTAGACTGAGATTCCACATTTTCTAATTACTATAACATACACAATGCATTTAATAAGAAAACAAAAATGATCAGACATAAAATTTTCACCTTTTGTGGTTTTAAAATGATTTGGTCAAATTCTTTATAACAAAATCAGACCTGTAAAGAAGATATGTTTGTGTCCAAGAATTAACTTATTTTGATTTTTGCCATAACATTACATTAATTCATATGGACGTTTTGTGAAATAGTTTAATAGAAACATCTTACCACAAAATTCAAATAAGAAAATTATATTTTACAACTATAAAAAAAATAGATGGCAGAAAAACAAAACAAGCATTTTATGAATGTTGATTTAAATAATTGCTTGATAAAACAACAAGAAATCTTTTTGAAAAAAATCTAAAGCTTGCCTCTAAAAGTAAATCATTATAGATGATCTTACAAAGGAGGTACTGATACCCTTCAGTAAGTTGTTTGTCAAGTTATATGTAACATTAAGATTTTCTCCCTTTATTACAGGGTGGTTACAGTGATTGATTGATTGTTGTTTAATGCCACCTCGGCAGTATTTCAGCCATATCGTGGCAGGAACCTACATATATCTAACAATAAAACAAGCAGGTATGACCAACATCAAATAAAACAAAGTATGGTTTAATTACATATAAAACGTATGCTAAAATGTTGCTAAAGTGTAAAAACGACATTCTTATCACATTTCATAATAAAAATAAGTACAATAATATTAGTACAAATGACAAGTAACAAACATGTTATGATAAAATTATTACATCAAATATTATATAGTCAAATAAGACACTGATCTATATTCAAGAATATAAACCAACATCTTTAAGTGGTTACAGTGAAATGTGTGAGAACTTACTGAAACACTTCCCCAAGTTGTTTGACTAGTTATATGTAACATTTAGATTATCTCCCTTTATTACAGGGTGGTTACAGTGAAATGTGTGAGATCTTACTGATACACTTCCCCAAGTTGTTTGACTAGTAATATGTAACATTTAGATTATCTCCCTTTATTACAGGGTGGTTACAGTGAGATATGTGAGAACTTACAGATACACTTGCCAATTATATGTAATGGTTAGATTATCTCCCTTTATTACAGGATGGTTACAGGGAGATATGTGAGAACTTAAAAATACATTTTCCGAAGTTGTTTGACAAGTTATATGTAACATTAAGATTATCTCCCTTTATTACAGGGTGGTTACAGTGAGATGTGTGAGAACTTACTGATACATTTCCCCAAGTTGTTTGAACAGTTGATAGCAATGATCAGAAAAGAAAATACCAGAGAATCCACGGTAAAGTATAGACATTATTATAAATTGTGAGCATAATTGCATATGTTTTATCATGTTGTTGTCCTTGCTACAACAGAAAATGCTGTTAAGCAGGGTATTTTGACAAAAGTAACAAGTGTTGCCCGGGATCTCCAAAATGAGATTTGCAGTCTTACTACCTACTTAGGGTGATGGAATCTTTGAATAAATTTTCATTTGGATTGCCATTGAAATAAAATTCTGAACACATGATCAATGGTTTGATTCACAGCTGAAAATAGAATACACCTGTGTAGAAATTTAAAGATGAGGAGCATTTCAAATAAGCAATGATGTAAAAATAAAAATGTGATTCCCAACAAATATGCCAAAGGTGAATGAAACCATGTGGTTTTATGAGTCATGTGACATATTTTACATGTTGTTTTTACAGTGTTTCTTTTTACTAGTATTTAAAGGTGCTGAAATTTCTATGTAAAAAGAGCAACGAAATGGCTGACAAACTCCTGATAGCTTTAGCTGAAGAGGCTTCACATATAGGTCACAATCTTCTTAGGTGAGCTATATAACATGTACTAGAAAAATATATATTAGTTCAAATTTCATTTAGAGGTATATGAAAAAATGTAGCTCTTTCTTTTAGTAACTATAGATATGGTTAAATCAGCCAAAACAGTGATGAAATTTATAAAGAAGGAAATTGAGTTAGAAACTGGGCAAATTGGTTTTTATGTTAGTTAAAAACAAGGATCATATCCATTAAAAGCTAGAATTGAATGAATGATATGTTCTCAATCTCCTTGAACTCGATACCTGACTATTGAAAACTAAAATAAAATCCTGTTTCCATTATTTTGATCTTTATCAAAAGATACCTTTGTTCAAGTTAAAAGTTATTCTATACTCTATGTCAGAGTTTGTTGGAACGGCTAAAAACGTTATGAAAGGAAAACTGTCTGCCGTATTCTTATAAAATAGTGTTTATTTTGTAGACTGAAAAAAGTGCAAGTAACTTGCAATAATACTTTTTACCAATCACGATTAATTTAAAGCTGCGCCTAGTTTTAAATTCTTTACGGGGATTTTACATTGTAAATTCAGCCATTTGTTTGCCGGAAGTGGCTCTCTGCACGCGCT
>JARWCS010365166.1:0-10475 GCA_034783895.1 Geukensia demissa | reverse complement strand
ACAAGTCTCGATTCTCTACATATTTGCAACATTTAACAAAGACTGTTAAAGAGTTACCAATCCCTCTGTTATATACATCCCTGATATTAGCAACTTTTCAATTTTAGCCAAATTCTTTGGCCAAAAATGTGCCCTAACGACCCTCCTCTTTTCTTACATTTTTAAAACAAAGTTTATCACAGCAAACCTAGGGTATCACAACTTCCTCTGTCATGAAATTTACAGAACCGTTCCTTAAAACTTTTATCTCTTGTCGTTTTAAACTTAAAAAAATATGCTTAGCTTGGACCAGTCGAACGGCAGATGCATGCAATAGTTCTTTTAAAAAGCTCTGCATATTGTGACCATTCACCTTATAACGTTCATTTACGAAATGAAGTCGTGTTTATAGTGTTGTTCTAAATGGACAGTAACCTTGCTTCGGTTATTGGTAAAATCTTTGTTGAAAAAAAAAAAACAAATTATGACTCACAAGTTCTCGCAAACGATCAAATACACAAAATGATAATTGTTGAAGGAAAATAAATAAAATGTATTTCACCACTAGAAAGCATTAATGGATTGTTGTGTCTGTCTTAAAAGTTGGTAAATACGCGATAAGAACCCACAGGATGATTTAAATGAGATCAGGATCACAGCATTAATTTTAGCAAAGAATATAATCAACTTCCGGTAGAAATGGCGAGTTCAACGAGTAGGTTTTCCTTATTTTTGATGCTTATTTTGATTTTCTAAAACACAAAAAATATATCAGTAAGGTTTAATTCATTCACGACATACATTCTCTTAATTCAGCCGCATTTGCCAAATTTAGCCTGATTAAAAGATTAAATAAGGAAATGGTATAACTAATTACCGGTTTTCAGCGCACGCGTTATTTTGCAAGGGTACCTGTAAAGTCAGAAACGAAAAGATATGAACAAAAAGCAAAAAAAAAAGAGAGAAGAAAACAAAATGAAAGAAAATGAACAAAAAGCAAAAAAAAGAGAGAAGAAAACAAAAATAAAGAAAATGAACAAAAAGCAAAAAAACAACAAGAAACCAAACAAAACAAAAAATGAAAATGAACCTATATTCGAGAAAGGTTTTCCTCTAACACTGATGTGTGTGTGTGTATTATAATTACATTTGTACATGAAACTGATGATAATTATCACTCATGCACACAAGCAAGCACACACATTTTTATTTTGACTGGTTCTGCAAAAACTAATGAAACTGACATTAAATGGAAAAAAGGAACACTTTTCTTCAAACCTAGTATACCTAAAATACCACAAAATGTAATTGTACCACCATGAACTTTCAGACAATAGGACTGACGATATATGTTTATCTGTATGTTCTTGGCCATTAATGTCACTCAGGACTGACAGGTCCAATGATTTTCAAGAACAGTGGTTTTAAATAACTAGCTTGCTCTGTGATGTGATCATCATGATAATTAGTGGCATTTCAGTTCATATTGGTCCGTTTACATGGTGTAGGAATTCCAATTGCCACTAAGAAAATATGAAAATTTTGTTCAAGTACATTTTATAGGTCACATGACAAATATGGAAAACTTATTTTGGTCTGAAGAAGGTAAGGCTATTTAGAATGAAAAAAATCATGGTTTCTTGTTACATACATTTAAGACAGATGGTCATAATATAGAAGTAAATCGTGTAGAGATCTGGCTGAAACCCTACTTTTTTCAACAAAAGAATTATATTCCTGATTTTGTAACATTATATGTTTGTTATCATGTCATGCATGTATTTTATGTAATAATTGTAATCCATATGATCCTTGACAATGGTTGGAATAAGGCTTCTTCCTCTCCTTATCATATTGAAAGCATTTATTGATAATCTTTATAGTTAAAAGCAATATTAAGATAATTCAATGGGCTTCAAAAAGCCATAACTTTTATAGAATATTGCTTTTGCTACAATTCTAGTCATATTTTACAACTTTCGAAACATTACAGAACTTGGCCAAAAGGGGCATTGTCTATAACCTTGTCCTTTGACAAATATACATGTGATATATATGGTATTAATAGATTAGAAATAAAATATGTACATGTAGTGACTGCTTCATCATTATCTATTTTATTTTTTGCAGAATTTAAGCTTCATGGACCATTAGACACATGGTCAACAAGAGAAAAGTTAGCTCTAGCATGTTCTGTTTTGAGAAGTGGAGATCAAAATTGGTAATATATTGTAAATCAGGAGTAGAAATTGTTTGCTTGATATCATCATATGCATTTCAAGTTATAGAACTTATATTTTTTTATCTACAAAATCTTTGAAATTACATAATTGGTTTAAGCTAAAAGATTAATTTTATAAAGATATAATTCTGTTGATAATTAAGTTTTAATGTTATATATCACATATTATATGCCTTGTACATTTAACATTTGCTATGTTGGTTGGTTTGTCCCCTTTTGTCTGGTTTTCTATTACATGTTGTATAATCATCACAGAAATTCATCCATACATGTTTATTTCTGCTACGTGTTTAAAATTCTGCTTCTTTTTAGGGTGTCAGTGAGCAGAGCTATCAAGCCATTTGGAGAGCAGAGCAGACCATCAGAATGGTTTTCACAGAGGGTATTACATTTTTAATGGCATATTAGTATTTAGGCCTTGTCAGATAGAATTCAGCGTTAAGGAGTAATAGGTTGAATGCGAACAGAGAACAGTTTAGTTACAAATATAAGTAGTATCTTGATGAAAGTGAAGATCTCAGATTTATTAGAGAGTATCAGTAGAGTCAATTCTTACTTTAAAATTGCATTTCACCATAGCATCATGTAAATCTCCCTAAAAGCAAAACACCTTTTTTAGTACACTCAGACTGTATTATACTGTAACAAGAGGCAATTTATTATGTACGATATTAATATAAAATGATGTACAAGGTACCCCACATAATTAAATGTTTATTGGAGGCTAATAATGTAATAGTTCCATTTAAACCACATTTTGACCCTCAAAGAAGAAATTTTTTTTGTTCTATTTAGATTAATTATTTTGTTTTTCTTTATTTCAGAACTGTGCCTTACAATATACAGACCTGTTGGAAAAGGTTGAAACACCCAAGTAAGATTTCATCTCTCTTCTGACACAAGAAATTAATGTAGAGTTATTCTGTTCGTTTGAATAATTGACATTCACACTTGTCAGAACTGAATATCTGTTGGAAAGTTTTATTCCAATTAGACAGATGTTCAGTTTACACAGGTAAAATTAACATTAATTATTATATTTCTGATCAGTTAGATATGTTCAGTTTCAGGTTTCAGATTTAAATAGGGTTGGACAGGTTTCAATGACATTATTTGAAAGGAAACAAATAATTAAAAAATGAGTTTTACACATATGTATTTATGAATTGTTGTACTTGTATAATTGCGCTTATTTGTTTTAAAAGGTTATCAGTAAGAACAGTTTCACTGTAGCAACGATTTGGCATTTAGAATCAAACAAAACAAAATTATACACATTCATGTCAAGTAGATCAAAGAATAAGCAATCTGTGATCATGTTGTGATAATATTAGAACATAGATACCATTATATGGAAATGGCCTATATCTCAAGTTTTTTCCCATTTTTAGGAGAAAGCGTGGTGATCGAGGTGAAATAGAAACACCACAGTTACAGATTATTCGACAGTTAGCAGTAGACCGGGCCGAGGAACTGAAGAAGCAAGTTGTTGAATATCAACAGAGATACAAGTATGATTTCAGTTTTATTAAAGCAATTTTCACTTACAACATTCAATTAAAAATTTGAATTGCTGAATTTATTGGTTTTCTAGGGTAACAGTTAATGTATGAAATTCAAAAATTATGTTGAATATTAGTAATATAGGTGTATTAATTTGATTTATGGCAAAATAAAATTCAAGATATTTTTACGTATGTGTTTAGGTAGATTGGAAGTACTGAGAAAAATTTAATTTTGGTGATAAACACTTAAAATGCTAGCTACAGTTAATTTTAATGACATGTATATTTGATGTTTATGCTCTGAATTTACAGGCAACTAAAAAGAGAATTAGAAAGTATTAAATCTGGACAATGGGATGACAAACTACCAGAAATATGGGAACAGTTGCAAAAGTAAGCCATGAAAGTTGACTTTGATACTACATGTATCAGAGTGTTTTATACATTGCAATAATTACCTTTTCTACTTAATAGAATATTTAGGAGAAAAAAATGCATAGTCTTGGCAACTTATTTTCTGAGTTCAATCGATCAAGGTAATCATTCAAACAAACCCATTTATGAGAAAATGAGACTGCCAAATTTTATTCTCATTCAATTTTGCCTTGTTTATTTTTTTATATGAAATACAGGTGATTATTCAGCATTTTTAAAATTAAGTTATCAGAGAGGATAACAGTTCTTTTGTATAACCTGCAAAAACTTTATATTTTGAAAATCTCTGTTTAAAAGGCATGCATAATAAGGGTTAGGTTCTCAAGTTTTATCTCTTATTGAGACATGGTTGTCTTTCTTATTCTATTGCATGGCATTATCTGAATCACCATAGCATTATCATGGCATTATCTGAACCATAGCATTATCATGGCATTATCTGAAGCACCTTGCCACATTGAAATTAATAAGTGAGGGCCCTTTAAGATAATATTGCTAGTCAAATTTTTACATCAAACCTTGAACTTACTTTCTGTAGAAACATTGACCCAATTATCATGATTTTCAAAGAATATATATACTGTTTATTTTACAGGGAAAAGTTAGAAAAAGAAGCTGCCCTGTTACAGACGAAGAAATCAGATGAACAAGAGACAGAGGAAGGTAGGAATGATAAAAGAAATAATGAAAATTTCTACTTATGTCCATAGAGATGGTCTTTTTGTGAATGGTGGAATAATGAAAAGATTAAATCTATGCTGTTATTACTGTAATGCAATAGCAAAATCATTTTAAAACTTTTCTTCATCAGCTATTTTATGATAAAAAATGAATTATCAAAGAATTTTTTTTTGTTATTACCATTTAACTAAAATTTTAATGATATTGAAACCCTGTGATCAGTTTATTTATGGGATTTTGATTCATGGAATTGACAAGGGTCGGTACATTTTTGTCCCAAGAATTTTGCCAACAAATGAAAAGTGGCTAATATCTATTATTTTATATCTTTTGTATTGAATAATGTTTATAAAAAGAAATTCCAACAGTTTTTTTAGTTTAATTGATTCAACAACAGTCTTATGCTTTAAATGTAAAAATAATAAGAAATTCCTAAATTTGATACAGTATTTAATACAATTTTGAAGTGCACAAAAACATCAGACCAATATTTGCACCATGAAATACCTATCAAGTAAAAATATCTTCATGATATAGAAAAAGGAGATGTGTTATGATTGTCAATCCATCAATCAATTGACCTCAATTTCATGGTTGAGTTACATTGTAAGATTTGCTACATATTATCACATTAAATTCCATTTCTCAATAGCTCAATACCTTAGGTTTAGTTTGTGGAGCACATCAGTCATTAAAGAAAATTTCCTTATACCTGTTTCACTTACAAAATGATTATATGTTAAATATGATCATTGTATAGGTGGTCCTTTTGTCATCTTTATTGACAGGTGTTAAAGTACAACTGAACTTCCATGACTTTTAACACCTGTTAATAAACTTGACAATAGGATCACTCAAATAATGATCATGTGACTTGGCAATTCCTAAGGAGATGAGTTAAATGGACAATGTTCACCTTTCTACTTTCAAGGTCAAAGAGCTATTAAATACCTTACATTTTCTATTTAAAAGGCAACACATAATCCTTTTTGAAAGTGAAACAGGTAAAAGGAAATTTGCTCTAAACATTTTTTGCTGTAAGGCTTTCTTTTCTGATGTTTAATTTGCGCGATTTCTTTTAGCAAAGTTAGAATAGACTTTGATACTCTAGATATTCCTGAATTTCACAAGGCATATATACTAGCACGGACAAATTAAAAACTTTTTTCATACCAACCACAACTAATAAGGTTAGAATGGAATATATGTGGTTAAATCCTGATATTAGAATAAACAGAAAACGGATTTTTACAAAAAAACTTGTATGATAATGGAATCAGGTTAAGGAATGATATTTCACTGCAGACGAGTTGTAAATCAACAAAATGGCCATACAGTGTATCAAACCGATAATTTTTGCGCTACATTTATTTGACGAATGTAGGTATTTTCTTGGCCACGAAACACCAACGCTAAATATAACTTACACATATATTTTTTAGACAAGTGTCATTCCACAAACCTAGAAAGATTTCTTTTGCAGGATAAAAAGATTTGTGATAGTAATAATTTCAGGTTGGTTTTATCATATGTTGCTGAGATATTTCATTTAACAATTTATGATATGAGGCTGTTTAGTTCACCAAATAGAAACTTAAATGTTAGATCAAAGAGACATTTAAGGTTAGTGTTAACACTCAAATTAAATATGAAATGAAAAAAAAGTAAGTTTTAAGGGGGTAAGGCCGGGGAATTTAAAAGCCACGGTATGCCAAATAGGGCCGCCTAAATCCTTGTTCTTAAACATTTTGAATTAAGGCCAAACACCTAATAACTAACAGGAATCAAATTCCATGTTAACTGTGATTAACTTTTTAGGTGGATGTTTTTAAAAAATCTCCTTGCCATACTTCAAAATAATTACATACGATAAAATGTATAAATTTGGAGAATAATTTTTATTTATTTTCTTTTAGAATGAATTAAAAGTAACATAAATACATTACATCAATTTAAAGAAAATTGCAAAAGATCAATTTATTTTATTGTAAGCCTATAATTTGATAGTTTTTGTGATTGTTTTCAACCTACCATTAAGACAAAAAAAAACCACATAAATTCGACTAACATAGATCCAAATCAAAACATATTATTGCCATGGTAACACAAAACAATGGAAGACATCCGAAAATTATAGTAAACGATGTTCTTTTGGTCAAAGTTCTAATAATTGTCTTGTAGAATTAACGCTTTAATCAGTTCGTTATAATGTTGAAACGTTTTATGAAATTCTTTGCTTAATGTTAAGACTTGCTCAAAGGGGAGAAGATTATTACCTTCGGTCAGTTTTTAAGGACAAACAACTTTACTTTCAAATAAAAAATAGTACTTTATCTCTTAACCATGGCTTTTTATAACGCAAGGAAAAAACATTCTAAAATGTCAGGGGTCCTATGTCAACTAGTGTCCACCTTCAAATTGTGCAGGGGTGGAAAAAGGCATTCATATGTCCTTAAATGTTTTTCCAACAATGCAAAACATGGTTTATTTTAACATAAAAAAAGCCTTTGGAATTCTTAATCCATACGTTTTATATTTGTCGAAATTTCAAGTCTGAAATTTAATTAATTATCGCTAAATTGATAAATGGATATTTTCCTCTTTCACTCTTTATCAATTGACGTAAGCAGTGGAAATATGTTTGGATCCTTAGAGTCAAACATGCCTTAATACTTTGTTTTAGATGAAAAAGGTATGAGTAAATGTAATATTGATGTAAAGTTGGACGTCCAAACTTTTGTCAAAGAATGCCTATCTTCTATTTTAAATCTAAACATTTCGGATATTTTTTCTCCAGAAAAGGTTTAAACCAATTATTACAATTATTTGTAGTATTTCTTTAATTTGCTCCAGAAAAAGGTCCACTCTCTTAGTCTCGTTTATGATTTCACAAGTATACAAAACTAACTTCGACTTTGCTATTTGCTTAGTTTAAAAAAATGAATAGTGAAATGTCAAAGCAACAGTTCTTGTGTAGTTTTTCAATATTTTGTTAGAAAAACAAAAACGTTGGATTAGTTGATAGTATTTGATAATGCAGTACGCGACAGATGTTAGAAAAATGGTCTCGTATTTCATATCATGCAAACTAGTAATTACATGGATCTTCGTTAAAGTAAACTGTTACCTGAATATGATGCTACTGAGGAGACTGATACTCATTGCAAAAGATGAAGTTGTGTTTATCCTTCATCATTTGTGTTGGACTATCCATTGCTACCTCTTTCAACATTACTAAAGGAAAAGGTAACCATTTAATTTAACTTAAAGAGCACACCATTTACATTATAACAGGGGGAGAAGCTACCTTTTTGCGAACGCGACAAAAACCTAAGTGCTCAGAATATAATTTATTCCGTATGGTTCATTTGTTCAGGATACAATGCACCAATCCCTCATTTAATTACGATACTACTGATGTCTTTTATCAAGGTGAATAAGCCTTATTAACAGTACTGCTTGTGTCTCAATTTTTGCTGGGTGGATATTGTGTTGTTTTGTTGTTTTGTTGTTAGTACAAACATAAATGAACATTAATACACTGATTAATGGGTATATTTAATTTCTATTCGAAAAAAGATATCTACACAGATTATTCCTACAAGGCCAGTTAATGAGTTTTATGATTTATGAGCTAGTTTTTAATGATATTTCTATTCGTAATTTCATTGAAAATCCTGATATAATATCAAATATTCTGAATAAATTTGTGACAATAAGCAAATTCCTTATAATGATATCTGTTGGTTTGGCATTTGTTTGAATGATTAAACACCATTGACAATATGAAAGGTGCTAAAATTATAGTTTTTTATGTTTGTTTTGTTTAAGCTTTAAATTTACAGCTGTCGTTAAAAACCGTTACAGCTCCGTGAATATTTTCAGTGTAGTGTTGTGTGTTTTATGTTTGTCTTTCGTTTCATTTTGTTGGACACGGTCTTGTCTTCCGACTTAACGATTTCTGTCTGTCCCTTTGGTATTTTCGAATTTGTTTTAGCCTAATATATATTTTTAGGGTTGCCGCCACGGCTTCGTAAAATCTGTTCGCTTATATAATCAACAAAGGTGAAAGCGTCAGATTTGGTTAAAATGATAAAATATACCACAACTCTTATATTAGAACTGACTTCAGTCAAAGGATACCAAAATGTTGTAGTCTTTGTTTGATCGTCCAACATTTGTGGATTTGTATGTCAATTTAAATAACCCTTATTATTGCTTATTTATGATTTCCATTTGCTGAAGGTTTTTATTTTTTTGTTTCCTTTCGAAACATAATCTCCCTTCCCCGAGGACGGCCAGGATATAGAAATAGGTCTTTCAGATTCTCTGCCTGCAGGTTGAACCCCTGCTAAAGGGGCGTTCGTTAGTTCGAGCGGAATGTATAAATACAATTCCCATTCGCAAAGGTTGGGTCGGGGAAAGAAAAGTCACTATGTATCTCCTAAGGGCCTCCTGGGTTGTGTATAAATTCACAATTCCAGAGGTAGACGTAAAAGATGCCCTGTATTTAGAAAATGCCACGTCCTAAGCACGATAAAGATCTCTTGTAACAGCTCATTGTTAGTGGTCAGAAGGCGGCCAATTACAAGGCTAAATTTTCCACCCCTTTCCAATCCGCAATTTCCAGTGGCAGTCTAAAAGTTCTTCCCTTACCGACCCTGGCTCAAAGTCTACATATTTATTTAATTTTTGTTAACTTGTTTCCGTACTGAATATGCATGAAAAATTAAGCAACAATCTATCTATCTAACAATCAATCGAAACATTATTTAAACTGTTTGTCCCTTTAAATAAGTTTTTATAACATGTATAACAAATATTCGAAAGAAAAATTTAAATGCGTTCAAAGCGCTTTTCTGGATTTACGTTCATCAGAAACGCCAGAGACCAAAAAATAGGAAGATCAATCATACTTTATGAATTTCTAGTTACATTAGTTTACAAAATTAAATATACAGTTCATGACGTATTGAACGCCGATAAGCCAAACACAAAAACAGCAATTTGAAATTTTTAAACTACAATGTTAGAACTTTATCTTTCCAACACACATTTCAGTCCCCGTAAATAAATGGGAACAAACAGATCAAGCACGAGGAAGTTTTTACGATTAATTACCATTAGCCGTTGGATCATTTCATGGTCTAACAGATCTTTTACTTGTTATATCATTTTTCAAAAACAAAATAATAAAACATTTAATGATGTTACTATGAATTCCTTTTTAACTTCCTTATGATTGAGCCTGTTATACTGTTATACTAACGGTAGAATTTGGAATTTTTTACAATGCTTTAAAGGTTTATTTATCGTTACATATATCATTTACATTTTAAACAGTCATATTCTTACAAGGCTTAAAAGACAAACAAAAAAGCACATAATTTCATGATTAGGTTTTCATTATTTAAATAAATAATGGATTAAATCTCTTGCATTAAATTCGTGATACTTTCTTTACAGATGACAGTGATTGGCGAAAGAAATCTAAAGGAGGTGACCGAATTGACGATGTAATGGGGGAGTTGCAAGGTAATATTCGAAACAGTGGAATCTACACTTGCTATATAGGTTTGGTAAAAAATCTTTTATCTAAAAAAATTAAACTATCCATTTACCAGCAATACATC
>JARWCS010365155.1:0-10475 GCA_034783895.1 Geukensia demissa | reverse complement strand
TGAATTCTTAAAAACAGACGAGAAGAAAATTTTGTCCAAATAAACAATTAAACTGCTGAAAATTCTCTGTTCATTACTGAAAATTTCAATACATCGGATAAGAAATGACTTCGTAATAATTTTTTGAAAAAATGTGATTTTATATGAAATATATAGGAAAAAGTATTATGTGGTGCAATATATATGGCCACTTACTGTATATACTCAGTAGGATAAACATGATAATATTAAAATAAGAGATGTGGCATGATTGCCCATGAGACAGCTATCCACAAAATGACAGTCAAATTTAAACTTTTACAGGTCCCATTACGGCCTTCAATAATGAACAAAACAATTGTTATCCTTAGTCAATTTAACTTTTCTAAATGTTTATTACTTTTTTCCTCAACTTTAGGGTTTTGAGATAGCATTATAATGTCTTCAAAGAAGCGATCAGGAGACAAGATTGATTCAACTATTTCATCAAAATTGAAGAAAATGAAGGATTCTAAAAGACCAAACTCCAACTCTAACAATGCAGTGGCAAATGTAAACCCTTCTAGCTTATCAAATAACAGCAAAGCCTTAGACTTCTCTTTCTATAACCAAAAGTGTGAAGATCTAGCTAAAGATCTACTGGGTAAGACCCTTGTAAGACTGTCTGATGGAGGAGAGAGACTGTGTGGTACTATTGTAGAAACTGAGGCTTACCTAGGACATCCGGATAAAGCTGCTCATTCCTACAAGGGCAAGACCAACAAGAATGAACCCATGTTCATGGAGCCAGGAACAGCATATGTATACCACATACACTCTTATTGTTGTATGAACATATCCAGTCAAGGTATATTGAATCATGGATTTTTGGTACATAATACATGTATCATTTTAAAAGAACATTTATACTTCATTGCACTTGTGAATGGTCTTAAATATTTGTGGCAATAATTTACTCAACAGAAGATATTTTTTTTACTTTTGCTAAAAATACAATGGAATGGTAGTCACATTTTAAAAATAATACATGTAAAGTTAACTTTGTATTTGAAAATAAAACTATTACATATATTTAAAGAAAAACACTGAGTCCCATTGTTTTTGATGAATATTGAGAAATCTTGAATTCTTAACTACAAACAACAAATTACCGGGTACATGAAAAATCCATTGAAATGCTATCAGAAATTTTCACATGGGTAATTTTTGCTTACTTGGCCTTTTAAACTTCTGCACAAAAATTACCCCAAGCAAATATATAATGTTAAGTTTTTCCTAGAAATGAATGATTTCACGAAATTAATACCCACATGAAGTGTTCATGAAAATAGCACCCACGATAAATATCCCTGTTTACATTTTGTGGATTACATGTGCTTTTGGAGAATGGAACAAAGCTTTCATTTTCTCTCCACATTTAGAGACCTTTCGTTTAAGTGAAAAGTAAAGCTTTCTATTGGTTCTGAAATTTATTCTAACACAAGTTTGATCACAGCAAGTCAAGAATACATTTTTATACACCTGTCTTTGATGGAATGTATTATGGTATACACTCCAACTCAAATACACTTCCTCCTCTGTTTTTAAAAAAATAAACATTGCTGGAAATGGTACACACTGACCTTCTTTCAGTTTTGATGTATTTGTATTTTACTCTTTCTCCTTTTTTTAAAATTATTTCAATATTATAAATTTGCTATCCCCCTCCTTTTTTATATCTTATTTGAATTTTTTATAATTATAAGTTAACTTGAGTTATTACAAGAGACCCTTCCCATTGTTGTAAGTTTTTGGCTTTGCTTACTGTCTTTAAACCTTACTTTGTAGAATTGTTGTTTGGAAATTTTTCTTAGAAATATTTTACTTATTTTTTGCTCAAGAAGTTGAACATATTGATTTGTCCAATTAAACTAAAGTACTGCCCTCACCAGATACTTTTCAGGCACATAAAAACTATTCTTGGTGGGGAATTTTTTGGCCTTTAAAATATTTAATTTCCAAATTGGAAGGATATCAATCATTTACTTGTATAAATCTATATTTTACTAAAGTATGGGTGTTCTACATTACAGGGCCTTTTGTAAAACCCTGCCAAGAGAGTTATTTCCCTTTTATATTGTAAATCCCACAGAGACTATTATTGCCCAAGGTTCACATACCATTGAAAATAATAAACTTGGCAAGATTCATCGTTTTGCAAAATTTAATAGAGATTAAAAAATGATTACGCCCTTTACTTTCGAAAATATCATTTCATCAAGTAAGTTTAACAGAAGTAAATGTTGCAACAATGAAATTTGATGATGAGATTATGCCTCCCTCTACCTATGGTTGTAACATACACCATGGGTGTAGCTGTTTATTTCATCATATAAGTCAAGCAAATTTAGTTCTCAGGCTTCAGGACCCAACATATTTTTCAAATAAACCACCTACAAACTACCATTTGTAGGTTAAATGCTGAACCAAATCTGAGATTTATCAACTTTAGTGTGAATTCAATATGAAAATGAAAGAATATGGAAAATATCCATATGCCAAAAAGACACGATCCACACCTTACAATAGGCTACATGTAAATACAAATATTCAAAAAGCCAAATTCAGCTGCGTGTAAAGCTGGATTAACCTTCATCAAACACATAAGGGGCTAAGAATAGGAAGATCAGTCAAACTTTTATGAACCAAATGAAATAAACAGTTCATGATGTAATGAACTCTGATAAGCCAAATAAATTAATATGTGTAACTTCTATTCTCTGTAGGTGAAGGGGCTGCAGTTTTATTAAGAGCTTTAGAACCAGTTGAAAGTACTGACAGTATGATAAAACTACGACAAAAAAGAACTCCAGGAAAAGACATCAAGCCTAAAGACCTGTGTAATGGACCTTCTAAATTGTGTTTATCATTAGATATCACTAAAGACCAAATAAACAAAGAAGACATGACAAAGTCTTCTAAGATTTGGTTAGAAAGTGGACAGGATATAAAAGCTGAAGACATTGTACATTGTAAAAGAATAAATATAGGTTATGCTGAGGAGTGGATAGATAAACCTTTAAGATTTTATATTCGTGGCAATAAATTTGTCAGTAAACTGGACAAGGAGGCAGAAAAAGTGGGGACAGTTTGAAGACACTGTCATATTGACTAGATTAAATGTCATAAATTTGGCATTTGAAATATGAAATCAGTTTGATATTCTGATTTTTATTTAGGTAACTGAGAATAAATTAAGCATAGAAACATAGGCAAATTAGATTTGTAGTAATCATGTTTCACAGTTTGATTATTAATAAGAAACACCAATGGCTTTACTTGCAGCTTTTTGACATAATAATGATAATATATCATTTTATTTATATATAATGTAAGTTCAGGAAATTCTGAGGTAATTAAATTGTAATGTATTAAACTGTAAAGTCAGTTTATTGCAAATATGAACTTTTTCGATGCATTTGAAAATGCACATCTGATTCATCTCTCTGCTTATATGATATTAGTAATTTGTGAAAAAAGATAAAATTGTTTGGAAAAGATGAAATTGCCAAGCACTGTCATGATGAAATCTGTAACTCAGTTGGTATAGTGTGAGATTGTTATTAATTGAATACATTGTCTGCGAGATCAATACAATGTATTGTAAAAGATTTGGTCTTCTCTGTTCAAACCTACCAGGTACTTGCTTTCTGTACAGCAAAATTTCTGAAAAATGAGAAAAAAAAAACATACAGAAAATGTTTCAATAGGACACAGATGCCCAATCCCGGCAAACAGGAAGTAGACTAAGTTCAACCTGAAAAAAGGACACAAGGTACAACTCACCCTGATAATGCTTCAGACCAAATATCAAATCAGTCCAACATACACAAGCTGAGAAATTTTAACACCATAGAGATTCAATCAGTGTCTAAGCAAACATGAAGTAGACATAAGTCCAACCTGACATGAAGTAGACATAAGTCCGACCTGACATGAAGTAGACATAAGTACGACCTGACAGGAAGTAGACATAAGTCCGACCTGACAGGAAGTAGACATAAGTCTGACCTGACAGGAAGTAGACATATGTCCGACCTGACGGGAAGTAGACATGGGTCTGACCTGACAGGAAGTAGACATAGGTCCAACCTGACAGGAAGTAGACATAAGTGCGACCTGACAGGAAGTAGACACAAGTCCTACCTGACAGGAAGTAGACATAAGTTTGACCTGACAGGAAGTAGACATAAGTCCGACCTGACAGGAAGTAGACATAAGTCCGACCTGACAAGAAGTAGACATAAGTACGACCTGACAGGAAGTAGACATGAGTCTGACCTGACAGGAAGTAGACATTAGTCTGACCGGACAGGAAGTAGACATTAGTCTGACCGGACAGGAAGTAGACATATGTCCGATCTGATGGGAAGTAGACATAAGTCCAACCTGACAGGAAGTACTGACCGGACAGGAAGTAGACATATGTCCGACCTGACGGGAAGTAGACATAAGTCTGACCTGACAGGAAGTAGGCACAAGTCTGACCTGACAGGAAGTAGACACAAGTCCAACCTGACAGGAAGTAGACATAAGTCCGACCTGACAGGAAGTAGATATATGTCCAACCTGATAGGAAGCAGACATAAGTCTGACCTGAAACTTGCAATTCAAATGGAGCTAAACTCTAAACAAAACAATTTTATAAGGTCCTTTATAAAGATTTTACTTATGTCCTGATCTGAAATCAAACATTGCCAACTTAAAAATTCATGTTTCTGATCAGGTGAATTAAAACCACTTGGCTATAACAGATAATTTATATGATGCATCTTTGGAAGGTCCTTTATAAAATATACTCATTTTATTTCAGTTGGGAAGAAAATAGGGCAAGCTTGGGCAATTATGGATCCTAATTGGCTGATTTGGAACATCAAATTACCTAAAACTTAGTACTTAGCCAAAGAAAAGAAGACAAACATAAATTTTGTTCATTGTAAACAAACACAGAAAGTTAAGTTCCTGATAGTAAAAGGGAAACTTCTGTTAAATGACCATCTCAGAAAAGAAATTTTCTGCCAGTTTAAAGGGGTATCCAGTTTACCGTTATCAATTTACAATTGCAGATTGGTAATACAGGGGATCTCACCGCATATACAAAAAATAGTTTTTTTAAGTAAAAAGACTAAGTCAGATGTGTCCATTGGACACAGATACCACCGTCCAGGCAAACAGGATGTAGACATTTGCCGGATCTGAAAAGGGGAAACACTGTACAACTCACCCTAAAAATGCTTTAGGCTATATCAAATCAATCAAATGTACAAAAGTCAAAATTTAACAGATCCCAGATGTACATATGGACAAATGGGCAGAAAGACAGACAGGGGTAAATTTAATACCACAGGCAGGGAGGGGGTGGGTGTGCAGATATGTGTCATAAAAAGGGAGATAAATACAACGGCCAATAAAGGATGACTGAATACATATGTGTAGAGCATATCACCAAGTCAGAACCACCTCCTGTCTGAAACTTGTTATTCTTTGGTGAATTTAATCATATATTGCTTTAAAGGAAGCATTGCAGATGCCTGCTTTGGGTTGCCTTGTTTTTAAGCAGGACTTCAAACAAATCATTCAGATAAGCTCACATATTTCTGTTATTCTTCAGGTTACAGGATTTTTTGGTCAATAATGCTAAGATTGCAAAGATATGTTAAATTTGACTTCATAATAAAACAACATCCAAGGGATTTTTTGGAAGCTTTAGTGTACCTCTAATTGGCACCATTCACCTCAATACCAGTCGTTACATTCTGCCAATCTCTGATATCCCCTCAAGAGGGTAATGTCTGTTTGCTTGTGCAATAGCTAAAAATAACTTCTGCTAATTGTCTTGTGCCAGTATGCATAGGAGTGATGCCTGTAGGCTGTGCCTAATCCATATTCAACATGCTTTTAGTACTTGCTTAATGTCCTTTAGCTTTGTCATGCTATATGTATGCATTTATTGTTTGTTTTTTTTATATGTCTGTAGACATCTATGAAGTTAGTTATAAGAGTTCCTGAGAGCTCATGTCGATTGTTTTATTGTAGATAAGCACTGACTTTAAATAAAATTTATTTACAATAACTAGACTTAAACCTATGTTGAAATTTTCACAAAAATTATGCAAACTTCAGATTTACCTGTCCATTTTGGTTATACAACAAAAGTTGGCCATCCATCTTTTCCATTAATGATATTTGTTGGTCAAATTAGGATTCCTTCTTTCAACTGGCTTGAATAAAAATTTTCTTAATCACTCCAAATAAAGTAGCAAAGCTGTAGCCATGTTAAGTAGAGACGAACATCATGTAACAAAATATCACTAGCAGTAACAAAATATATTGCACATTCATTGTAAAACACCGGTTTGAGATTCTGAAACATCACATCCAACCATATCACGACACACTAAATATTGTTGCATGGTCAGGATACTGACATGTGATTAGAACGTCCTGAAATTTGTCTAATAAAGTCAACAACTGTGATCTGGTCAAATCTTCGTAAAACATGATCTCTTCAAAATGGTGTTGACCATTAAAATAAGGACACAACCTAAAATAACAATAGATTTATATGACAAGAGTATAAGATGATCAACATCTGCATTTGGAAAACTGTATCGAATATGCTGCTTCTACGTTAATAAAATGTCCAACATTATTTTTTGTTACAAACCAAATTTAAATTGGTCTTTCCTCTGGTTTTTAGCTGTGTTGCAATGAAGTTGAACTGGGCTTTTGGTTTGATGATGGCAGGTGGTTTGGCGTCAACATTTGTTTCCAGACAATAACTCCAAATATACATATCAAGCAATTGAGAAACCCTATTGATTTTTGGGAAATCTGTTCAAGGTCAAGGTCACAGTCACAAAAAACCTTTAAAAATTTGAAAAGTAAGGTTTCCACACAAAAACTCCTAAATTAGATTTAAATGAAACTTTTGGATATTATGATTTATTTTGCGTATAAGAATACATGTGTATTATCATGTGACCTTTTGCAGGATAAAATTTTGATGTGTATTTGTTGGATTAAGCAATTATACACAACTTAACCGATTTTGTGAGTAATATTAACATGTTTGATGACCTGGTTTGACCCCTAATAAAATTTGTCGATACCTTACCTATAAACCATCATTATAGTAGACTTATAAACTAACATGCCTCCCAGTACAAACTAACACAATAAAACTGTCTTTTATTATTATTATTATACATTTTAAAAAAGTATTCAATGATGAGAAAATAAAATAATAAAATTTTCGATGGAAAAACACGATTAATTGAAATAGTTTCTAACAATATATATTTGATCCATTAAACATTTTTACAAGTATAAATTTGATACTCTCAAATATTAAGTCTTCTTGATATCTTTAGCTGTGCTGCTTGCAAAGTGCCCATTGATGATAAGATAAACAGTGCAATACACAAACATGCTATCATGTATTTGACCACTGACCCATTTAATTATAGAAAATCAATAATGGACAACACACACTGCATATATATTAAAGGGGCAGGAAACTCTAGGTCACTGTATATTATAGGGGCAGGTAA
This sequence comes from Geukensia demissa, assembly GCA_034783895.1. Classification (NCBI taxonomy): domain Eukaryota; kingdom Metazoa; phylum Mollusca; class Bivalvia; order Mytilida; family Mytilidae; genus Geukensia; species Geukensia demissa. Next base: position 2,904 of record JARWCS010365155.1, on the reverse strand, counting down.
CTCGAGGTGACTGCATATTATAGGGGCAGGTAACTCTAGGGCACTGTATGTGAGTATTCATATGCAGTCAGTTGACCAATGAGATTTCTCTATTTCACTTCGACACATGATAATTGAAGATATACACATTAAACATGACCTTTTCCATATCGGCCCAGTTAGTATCCAAATACCTCCACATCAGCCTGAGATGGCTTGTATAGGTTAAAAATATATGACTTCAGGACTAAAATTACAAGTGCCTTGTGTAAATCAAACTATTTGATACATATTTACAATATTGTTACCAGTGACATTAATATTGTATGTTAAAATGTTATTTAATATGTCATTAAAAAATTTTTAAATGGGATATGTGTCTTGCAGATTTAGTGAGGTTTTCTTTCATTTTGTTTTCATCCTTCATGATTACAAAATAACATTTTAACTGGGGATAGGAATAAATGATGCAAGCAAACTGTATTTAACATAATCACTGTCATATCAGATAATGGAAATGAATCTATTAGAGTGTACAGGACACTCTTGTTTAATTTTATTAACCTAGGTGATATCAAGATATAACATATATATTTCATTTGCCAAAAAATATGATAATCCTTAATATACTTTGAATTAACAGGCAGCTGATGACACAGCTAGAGGTGTAATGGGCATGCTCACAGCACATGGTGTCAAACTGGTGCTGCCATCTTTGCTAAAAGGTTTAGAGGAAGATGCCTGGAGAACCAAAGCAGGTAATTTTCAAAAAGAGGATATTATAGTTTGTACAGTTTTAATTTTGATTTTCTTTTGATTGTGAAAAAAATGAAGAAAAAATCTTCCGACTGTTTCAGAAGTAAAATGTATGGAGGGTTATAGGTCACTATTTATGGAGGGTTAGAGGTCACTTTTACCCCACCAAACATATAATTTTAATTGGTTGTTTTCTAAAACTGTTTTCCAAAATAACCTCAACCCATCAAATTTTAATAGAGGTATGTCAGACCCCAGGTGCAATTATTTCTAAAAACAAGCCTTATGTTGGATTAATGAACATGACTACAGAATCTGAATCAGAGAATACTTAAATGACATTACAGAAGTGAACAGCTATTGTATTCTTATGCTGTATGTTAGTATCAATATAAGTGGTACTACTTAGAAAGAAGGGATATGGTGTAAATTAATAAGTGAATTCCAGGCAAAGGAACAGCGCTTTGATTGCTGTTCTTCATCTGCCTTTTATAACAAACTATTTAAAAGAAAGAATATGGAATATAATTATGCCAGAAACTACTGCAGGTTCCATTAAAGTTATTGGGAAGGAGTCATCAGCAAGTCATAAATTAAAAGAATTGATAGAGAATTTCTGCCATTCTTTGCTTTAAAACATCACATTATGTGGCAAACTGGCTGAATGATGTCATGGAACTCTCATATCTAACAGTGTTGTAAAACTTGATTTTACATCGTTTATGTCTTTTAATTTGAACAGGTGCTGTAGAATTACTTGGAGCTATGGCCTATTGTGCTCCTAAGCAGCTGTCAGCCTGTCTTCCCAGTATTGTACCCAAACTTACAGAGGTGTTAACAGACTCACATGTAAAAGTACAGAAAGCTGGCGCTCAGGCTCTTAGACAGATTGGTGATGTCATCAAAAATCCAGAAATTCAAGGTCAGTAACTGAAGTGGAGCTCAGGCTCTTAGACAGATTGATTATGTCATCACAAATCCAGAAATTCAAGGTTAGTAACTGAAGTGGGGCTCAGGCTCCTAGACAGATTGGTGATGTCATCACAAATCCAGAAATTCAAGGTCAGAAACTGAAGTGGAGCTCAGGCTCGTAGACAGATTGGTGATGTCATCACAAATCCAGAAATTCAAGGTCAGTAACAGAAGTGGAGCTCAGGCTCCTAAATTTCAAGGTCAGTAACAGAAGTGGAGCTCAAGCTCCTAAAATTCAAGGTCGGTAACAGAAGAGGAGTTCAGGCTCTTAGACAGATTGGTGATGTCATCAAAAACCCAGAAATTCAAGGTCAGTAACAGAAGTGGAGCTCAGGCTCTTAGACAGATTGGTGACGTCATCAAAATTCCAGAAATTTAAGGTCAGTAACTGAAGTGGAGCTGATGCTCGTAGGCAGATTGGTGACTTCATAAAAAATCCAGAAATTCAAGGTCAATAACTGAAGTGGAGCTCAGGCTCTTAGACAGATTGGTGACGTCATTTAAATCCAGAAATTTAAGGTCAGTATTAAATGTGGAGCTCAGATTTACAGAAAAATCAGTTGTGTGAAAAAATGGTGATATTCTAGGTTAAAAATGTTTAAGACAGATTATTAAGGCTGTTTGAGTGTCTGAAATCCTCAGCAATTTCATTGTGATATCACCATTTGCATTAGAATGAAATTACATTGCAGATATTTCAGGTCCCTAAATTTAGATTAGGATATTTTTGTGGATTGCACTTCACTTGGTTATGAATTTGTTGGAATCATACATTTCTATAGTAATTACTAAAAAACATTTTATATTTGTGTTGGGGTAATTTTCATGCAAAAATTTCAAAATGGGAAATGAGGGAAAATTAATCCCATACAAAAAATTCCACAATAACAGCACTTTAAATAAGGGACGTTCCATTAAAATGATAAAAGCAACTACAAAAGGAGTTATAACCTCCCCTCTCCCACAACCAACTCAACCCCTGGAAATCCTCCATACAGTACCTCACCATTTCTTTGATATAACCCTGTTGGAACTTGTTAAATACCAAATAAAATTTGCAGTGAAATTAAGGTAGTTGATAGGTTTTCATCATGGAGAATTTCTTTTGCTATATATGGAAAAGAATGGAATTTCAATGTTTTTATTATACGACCGCAAAATTTTGTGGTCATATTATGGTATGATGCTGTCGTCCGC
>JARWCS010365144.1:0-10475 GCA_034783895.1 Geukensia demissa | reverse complement strand
AAGGTTCATTTGTTCACCTTTCACATGTCAACATGCTGCGGTCGTATCCTGCTGCGCTTGCGAAGCACCTGAGTTTTGTTTTTGTTTTGGGGTTTTTGTTTGTTATTTTTGGTGTGGTTTTTCAAAGTTAAGGTTTTTTTAATACATGTACAGCTTTCCTGTTATTCTGGCCCCAACCTTTTGGATAAAATTAAAAGACTGACACTGATCGACAGAATTATTTATCCATAACTACAGTATTTGAACACTAGTACTAGTGTTACTACCATTGGATGACATCACCAGTCCAGTAGTCAGTATGACTGATATATACTAGCACCCAAATCAAGAGTAAAACAGCAACAACATGGCTGGGTGCTGGAGTGGTCTCCAGGACCCACAGAGCTTACCCAATGCGATCCCCAAGGTAGGAGATAGGGGAGCCTTCTCATTGGGGGCTGCCAGGTTATAATACGGAAAGCCTCACCATGGACCATAGTGGCTGACGTGTGCGGAGAATGCCACACCCCATGAATGTAAAAGATCCCTTTTGTAGATTTCGAAAAGAGGAGGCTTATGCCACTACAAAAGGCTAAATTCTCCGTCCCTAACCATCCCTCCCATTTTCCAGTGGCAGTCAAAAATGGCTGCCCTATGGTGTCACTCAAACTACTCCCTCATTTCGGTAATTCTTGATAATTGTTGAACATGTTTTCGACCTGAATATGCATGAATTATTTGCCACTGGACATTTAGCAACCATCAATCAATCAATCAATCGCAACAACATGGAGTTGCAGCCATTGTCTAGCTAAGTTTATTCCACATCTACAGGAAGTTGATGTCAGATAGCAAGCAAAATAGCTAACTATGTATTCCTGATCTATATAAAGCTGAATACCAAATTTCAAATAAATCATTCTGATGGAGGTCTAGATAATTTAATGTATTGTACTCTTAGATACAAATGTAATTGCAACGAACTTTGGATAGATGAACAAGGTGATGCAATTATTCCTATCAGTGGGGATTTAGAAATCATACTATTTTTAGGTTTCACACAATATGAAATATGCAGCAAGAATTTTAATAACTCCCAACCAGGGTCCATCCTAAACTCACAGAAAAGGCAAAACATTTGACATGGGATTTTAGTTTCATTGATAAACACATTGAAGGTCCATATTAAACTTACAGGAAAGGCAAAACATTTAACATGGGATTTTAATTTGACTGATTAACACATTGAAGGACCATACTAAACTCACAGAAAAGGCAAAACATTAAACATGGGATTTCAGTTTCACTGATTAACACATTGAAGGTCCATACTAAACTCACAGAAAAGGCAATACATTAAACATGGGACTTCAGTTTCACTGATTAACACATTGAAGGTCCATACTAGACTCACAGAAAAGCCAAAACATTTAACATGGGATTTTAGTTTGACTGATTAACACATTGAAAGTCAATACTAAACTCACAGAAAAGGCAATACATTAAACATGGGAATTTAGTTTGACTGATTAACACAATGAAGGTCCATACTAAACTCACAGAAAAGGCAATACATTAAACATGGGATTTCAGTTTCACTGATTAACACATTGAAGGTCCATACTAAACTCACAGAAATGGCAAAACATTTAACATGGGATTTTAGTTTGACTGATTAACACATTGAAGGTCCATACTAAACTCACAGAAAAGGCAAAACATTTAACATGGGATTTTAGTTTGACTGAAATCATACCAAAAAATCTGCTGTTAGAAGTCGTTTTATTAGTAAAAACATCAACCATATTAATTCTCTTTAATAAACAGTAAGTATAAAGCTTTATATTATACTAAATGTATTGAATTTTTGCATATTACACACATATTTAACAATAACGCAATCACCATATTCTGTTTAATAAATGGTAAGTATAAAGCTTTATATGTCAAACAAGACATACTGTAAGCAAAAAAAAAGACATTCCTGCTATGGCTGGCCAAGAGTTGCAAACAGTCTAAAGTCAGATCTTCTACAGTCTTACTGGTGTAAAATTAGTCACGTGTCATTCTTAAATTCAAGGTATAGTGTCTCTGTTGGGGAAACTCCTATGCAGCAATATCAAATAAATTGTCAGGCTAGGTGCATAAAGAATTATCTCCCTTTTTAAAACTCACTTAAAACAAAAGGCAGATGTTAAGATATTTAACAAACATTCCCAAAAATAGATACAAAACCACAACAACAACAACAACAAAAAACAAAAACATCAGACAGACAAACCAAAACAAAACATAGGGAATTTCAATATCTCAACAATTATTGGTGACCAAATGTATGTTTACAAGTAATTAAAAATCCATAAAGTTGACATCCGAAACTTGGAAGCACAAGCAGCAGGTACCATCAAACTTTCTTAAAAGATCACCTCCATTAAGCAGCCGCTTGTATTGAAAGGTAAAATTTTCATTGCCTGTTGTTTAACAATTTCAACTGATCTCTTTTTGAAGGTCACCTTCCTTAAATGAAGTTAAATGGTCATTTTTGTTTTCTCCCCAAGGGTGACCTCTTAACACAAGTTTGACTGCACTTAACATCAAACTAAAAAGAATTGTTTAAACTTCAATTACAAAAAATTAAATGTACAATTCAAGAAAAAATGGAAGTTTAAGTAAAGGTGACAGGAAATTCCTGTTGGAGGAAATCATCAATAGAAAGGGCATACAGAAATGTTAAACGCTATTGTTATTGGTTCAACAATTTTTCAATAGATTAGGTTGATTGCTGTGTTTTATGAATAGTTTCACATTTTGTGTTTTGGGGACCTTTTTTCAGCTCCCATTACATTATGGACTCAGTTCAATATTGATGCCATAATGGGACCTGTAAAAGTTTAAATTTGACTGCAATTTAGTGGATGGCTTTCTTATGGACAATCATGCCACATCTCCTTTTTTATACTTTCTTTAAAGGATACAGTTTTGTTATCTTAGTTCTCAAGTCTGACTGTGCAATATAAAAGAGACCACAAACTCTGACTGTGCCTTGGTCCAACTGAGAGCATTAATTTGCAGTGTAGGACGTTAATAACTTTCAACCCCCACCCCCTTACTGCCATATAAAAGAGACCAAAGAGTAGTTCAAACTGAAATGAACTGAATTCCTAATTTTAAAAAAAAACAAGCACTTTTACTTAAATATGTTAAAATCTCATACATTGTTACAAGTAAGGTTAATCAAGCCTCTTTATATTATACTTTAACAAAATTTTATTTCTATGAACAAACAAAATCAATGATTATGATTCTTTATACCATTAAAATTTACTTCATTTTTTGTAAAACATGTATCTGCTAAAAATAAAGGGTTCAAAATATTACAAGTTTGGTAAAAAAGAATGAAACAGATAAAATATATGTGCATCTCTTTAATTACAAAATATAAAAAGCCTTGAGCAATATTATACAGTTATTGACTGGGTCCGAGGACAACAGCTGTTTTGTTAGACCCGAGAGCTGAACAGATCAGTCAAAGGATCAAACAAAACAGCTGTTGTCCGAGGATCCAGTCTAAAACTGTTTTGTTATACCTTTGTTGATCAGAACTGATCACATGACATGATCAACCAAAGGAAATGAAGTTACACCCAACAAAACTGTTGCCTGCTGCTATAGAAAATCATTACTGTTGCAAAACAGTTAAAATATTGATGCTTTATTGCAATATCTTTTCATAGGAAGTTTTTAGAAAGGTACAGTGAAACCTGTCTAAACTGAAAACTGAGAAAACCAAAAACCTGTCTTAACCAGACTGATTCTTAAGTCCCTTTATACAAGATTTCCTTTGTTTTTTAACCTACCTAAACCGAACACCTGTCTTAAACGAAAATTTCTTCAAGTCAAAAGGGGTTCATTGTAGACAGGTTTCAGTGTATAACAATATTATCTTCCTTTATATAAAAGCTATGAAATCTGCACATCATCTCTCTGGGTTTTTGGCTGCAGCTTGTAATGCTTCTTCTAAGTATTTCATAAATCTGTGGACATCCTCAAATGAACAATATAATGGTGCAGGTGATACTCGTATCACACTTGGTTTACGCTCATCACACTGAATATAAAAAGAAATGAACAAGCATTAAATGATCTAATTAAAACATTATAACATATTAGAAGATTAAATTGTAAAGCTTTAATGTAACTGTTGCCACAAATTGAATAAAAAACATTTCATATTTTCTAAGCTGAAGACATGATAAATTACAAATTTACTTTCTATCAACAAATTCATTGTGGGGACATTTTGGGACCTGAAATTTCAATAAAATAGAATTTTGTAAGAGGACCCATAATATTAATTTGTCCAAAAAATAATAACTATATTCCTAGTATTAAATGTCAGACCAAAATTCAAAAACGGGGCACTTGTTAGAATCACCAATATCCAAAATTCATCAAGTCAAGTTTGAAATATTTTCTGTTTCTGTAGTTTAGAATAGACCAAAATGAAGAGTTCTAGTTCACCTCTCCCAAATGAAATGTCTCTTCATATCAAATCTCTAAGAAATTTCTGTTCTTTGATCTTGTAAAGCTTTGTTAAAGAGGGACTTTGAGTGGGCACTTAAAAATTGCAAACAAAATTAATGAAAGGGGCCATTAAAACGAAGAATACGGTACAATATTTTTGGACTATATGACAAGATTTTTTGTTAAAATGGATACATTTCCCATTATAGGCCTATGGGGAAATGCAGATTAGACATATAGTCAAAAATGAGATTGAAAACATGATTTTTAGCTATAGGAATGCATGTATCAGCAAGTTATGGTATCGAGACCATAATAAAAATGACTGTCAATTTGTTAACACTTCAAATGAAATTGTTATATTTGATCCTCATTTTACGAAATGTAAACATTTGGATATAAAAATCATCAGATTACCTGTGTTAATAATCAAAAGATTTATTATAGACTGTTAATATTTCCTTATTTTACAGTTTTTTGCAGATATCATTACGTTAGTTTGTTCTAAAGAATCTGGGTCTCATTTATTGTCAGATGGATAATTATGGTGCAGAAACCTTAAAGGGAATGCATGTACCGGATTTAAAATTGTTTGACATACTTGATTTTCTAGTGCAAAATACAAGACTAATAGTAAACAAAAATGGCGACTTCGACGAAGAAACAAATTGCAGGAGACTTACGGGATCAATCTAAAATGTCGGGATATTTATGTCTCCCGTGCGGGAGATGACGGACCATCGGGAGAAATGTATTTTTTACGGGAGTCTCCCGCAGGAAACGGGAGGGTTAACACCTATGAGACTATACTCCTTGGATAAAAATATAATTTACTTGACTGTTTCCACTTGGAAAATTCATGTTTTGAAAGTAAAACAGGCTATTATAGAATATAATAATGATTAGATGTCATGAAATCAAAAAGTTCTTTGAAACAAAAATTATGAAATGAGGACTACATCTAAAATATGACCATTTGTATCACCAAATGAATTTCATATGAAAAACACAATAAAAATTCTACAATTTAAACTTGAGCATAAATATAGCTTGATAATGATTTCAAAACAAAGCTAGTTCATGGTCAATGAACTCTTACCACAACACCTCTTTTCTCTAATTCTTCAAACACATGTGTGATATTGATTGAGAAGGACAAGGACAGTTGGGCCCCTCTTTGATTGATGTCTGACGGAGTAAATATATCAACATATACATGTTTCCAGTCCTCCTCACTTCCGTCTGCTTTATACTTTGGATCTCTGGGAAATTTGCTTTTGATCCTCATTTCTAGGTAAGCTGTGAGCAATCGTGATTTGGCTACAATTTCTGACATGGATGTTTTATTAAAGACCTAAAACATGATTTTAAAAAATAAAATCATTAAAATATTCTATGCATTTTTATCGCAAATGTAAAAGAGGACATTCTCCTATGTGTTTAAAATAATTGTCACTTTAATTTCAAATACTTAAAGATACTGATACATAAGAGGGTGGTATAGGGTTATTTTCGGCAACATGTTTGCCAATTTTTATTTCATGAGATGCCATGCTGAAGGGTCATTATACACCATGTTTCGTGTAAACTGATCAAAATGCAATGTGTGAGCCAAAATCTAATTTCTCGTACGTCCGTGTGTGGTATCCCCTGTACCATCCTCATATAAGTGAGCATCTAGCCATGCTTTTGCCATTCTAAATCTCAAACCATCATTGTGTATACCACTTGATTGAGAAATTGAAATCTTGGTAAATACACCTATAAAACTCATTTAAGTCAGATGTATTAAATTTAAACCACTTTCAAAGTGTGTAATTTCTCCAAAGTTTTCCAGACATAACATTGTTCTAGGTGTCCTCAACTTTGTTAACAACCACTATATAAATATGACACTCAAAATGTAATTTTGAACAAGAAAACAAAGATTAACTGTAACAGCGTTTACTAAACTACAATGTAGTTTAAGCCCACCACATTTTTCATGTGCCTGTCCCAAGACAGGAATTGTGGTCAAAGGTTTGTCATAATTGATTTGAATGTTTTGTTACATGTACATTTATGATAATATTCAGGTAAGAGCAGTAATGTAAATTCAGAAATTATTGTGATATTTTTATTATTGCGAAAATTGCAATAGGGTTAGAATCACATTAATTAAACCTTACATTTTACATTTTGTCAGTAGTATTCCAACACAAGTTTTAAGGAGTGGCAATTATTAAACTCGCATTATGGCCTGAAAATAACAGATCACAATAATAAATGTGCACAATAATTTCAGAATTTACAGTTTTATTTTATGTTTACACAATTTTTTATTAAGGGAGATTTAAAGCTTTTCACAAGGAGTGGTATTTCACCAGTGTTAAAGGCCTTGTTGAGATTTTTAAATTCCCTCTGTTTTTTTTGTGGTTGGGGCTCAGTCACTCTGACATTTACCCCAAATTCATTTCGTTTTCATATTAAAAGCAGGATGAGAGTTAATAATATTGCAGTATGGTAACAAATATTATTTAAGGGGGATTCAAGGTACAGATATCATAGTTAACTCAGTCTGACACTACAACAGAAATATTTACAAAAAATGAGATTTTGAGATTTGTGGTCCACAGAGTAGGAACAGGCACAAATTTCAATGTTATCAAAACAGTGAATATTTCTAATCCACACAAATTAGTATTCATAAAAAAAATTTTTATTATTTCTTACTTGATGTGCAAATCCCCCTAAATTTGATTCATGACAAATTGGTAATTCTAATGCAATATTTTTATAACACCTTATTTGATTGGCTAGCATTCTACATAAAATTCACAATTTATTTGGTGTAACTAAGATGAACTCGTATTAAAAGCTGCCAAATTTCCGCCATGTTGGAACCATGGATTTATTACTTGTCAAATGTAATAAAATAAACAAAATATTTGTTGCCAGGTAAACTCAATTTGCAACAGTAAAATCCACAATTTATGTCCTCAATGCTTAACTTCTAACTTACCATACACAGATGCACTTAGGGACAGACCCTTAAATTCTCCCACCTATTCCCAATTTTTTTTATGAAGGTTTAAAATTAGGTGCAGTTATTTTAGAATGACAGAATCAAAAATGCTGATGGTTGCTTTGTGACTTTAAGAGGGAAAAGGTAATAAAGCCTTTGATTTGTAAAGCATACAATTTTGACATATGTCGAGGAGAACATGAAAAACCCAGAAATATTCCGTGACCTGATGGAAAAGGGGGAGTTAAGGGTCTATGCCCTAAGTGCCTGTGACTATACATGGTACACTCCATATTAAAGAAAAAAACTGAAATGCCAAGAATATGAATAATACACATGTGTGCATGTAACTAACCTCTAGACTGGCTTTGAGTGGTGCACACAAGAGACCAGGAGTATTGCTAATTCTATAATTATAAGCCCCAGGGATTGGGTCAGCCTCTAAAAATAAAAACATCACTAAATTCAAAACAGTAAATGTATTATGTATGACAGAATTCTTTCATATATACACCCATGATTCCAGAATAACAGAAAATTTCAGTATTTAAATGATTTTTATAAGGTTTTGTTCAAAATAAGTTAATGCCACATTTGTTTTTAATCAAACTATTTACATATAAAATGTATAGAACAAAGATATACAACATATTATTTCATAATATGAGTTTTTATTTACATTGTATTGCTATTTTCTCCCTGTTATAATTTCGGCAATAAAAAAATAAAACATTGCATTAATTTCTGAATTTACTATACTTATGTTATACCAAATCAATTTAGAGTGGCTTTGTAGTTGATTGATTGATTGTTAGTTGCTTAATGGCCAGCAGCAAATATTTCATGCATATTCAAGACAAGAACAAGTTCATCAATTATCAACATTATCAAAAGTGGGGATTGTATAGGACACAACAAGTCAACGGCTTTTGACAACTGGAAGATGGAAGTGATGGGTAGGGACAAAAAATTCTGTCTTTTGTTGTGGCATTAGCCTTCTCTTTTTCACTCTTTTACATGCATGGAACATGGCATTCTCCATACACGACACCCACTATGGTCTACGGCCAGACTTTCTGTATCATGACCTGGCAATGGAAAAGCCCAACCCCCCCCCCCCTTCTTAGCCACCTGACATCGAGCTCGGTCAGCTCTGTGGGTCAAGCCCTGGAGATCACTATGGTGCCCAGGGCTTTGTAGTTGAAATACTCACCATTGTTCATTTCAAACCTGGTTTTATACTGGTGTCCCCACCAGCCCTCCAGTTTGGGAAAGTTATGATGTTTATGTTTTTCATGTATAAATATACTGGCTAATCCTCCTGCACTGGAATTAAGGTACTGCAAGAAGTTAATTCAACATTGTTATTATATATTCTAATTCTGAAAAAAGTACAAATGTGCAAGCACTTTACACTCAGTTAAAATTAGCTTTGAACATTTGTGATAAACTAATGTGGATTATGTCTTTCTGACATACATTGTATATTCAATATTCTTTCTTTTAAATATCATAATGGAGTTTTCTCTTGTGCTGTGTGGAAGGTTGTAAAAAGCTTCTTGTGCTTGAGTTGTATGCTCACATTTTTTGTGCGGCACTGGAATGTATGTTGGAAAGATCCAATTTAAATCATTCCAGCATTTTAGAGCAAATTTCTTTTTACCTGTTGATTATATATTGTAGTGTATGTAGAGAGTGTGATTTGTATAACTTTTTTGCGAGTGTATAATGAAAGCAGATATCTGTTCAACAAGCAGGTACCATTATATACCACATTCAAACACATAATTTTCATCAACAGGAACAGAGTCACTTTATCATCTCAATTTTTAATGGGAAATGCAGAATTCAGAAACATTCATTCCTTCAACATTAATCTGTACAGTTCAGTTTCAACCTATATCACAGACTATTCTCCCACCAAGGAATGGATCTGAAAATCATTGTATCTTACCTTATATGAACACCAGCAGGCAAAATCTACATCCCAGTCATGTAGATGCAACTCCACATTGCCTACAGCATGGGCAAGGTCCCATCCAACAAAACAACCCTAAAATTAACAATCTAATATAACTCTGATTTTCTTTAACTTGTGAACCATATCTATGAACAACAAAAGAACACAAGCATAGGGCTTTTCTTAATTACTTTTTTTGCAATAACACCTTAAAATCACTCTATAGTCAAACCTTTTTTGTCTTAAACTGGGTTGTGTTGAAAACTGCGATAACTCAACATTTTTTTTTTAGTCTCCTCAAATTTTCCAATGGAATAATGTAATTTTACTCTAGAATTTTTGGCCTGGTTGCAGATAATACAATGAAAAATACACAGTGTCAGTTCATGATTTTTTTGTTGGTAAATCTTGAAGGACTCTAGCAAAAATATCTGGAATTATTTATAACAACAAATTTAGATTGATCTCTTCTTTTATTGTTATTTTTTAAACATTAAGCTAAAAAGATATTGTGACTTCCATTTAATGCTTTTGTAGACTATTTTGTAACTGTGCACACACATATATAAAATAAACTTTTTCAAAAATCTATTTTCTATTTCTATATCAATTAATGCATGGCATCTGTCTTTCAGTTAAAATAAGTCTAATAATTCTTCTGAGTGCAACATAAAATTATGTCTCAATCCACGATTCCTTCACCAAAACTTCAGAAAAAAATCAACTGAGTTTGTGTTGAACCTCAGGTAACTTAAGTCATTTTTGCATTATAACTCATTGACATATGATTTAACGTTCTGTAGACGTCATTTAGTGAATTCCTCCAGTTGGATTTCAGACAACTTTATTATGAGTGACATTTTTAAGAAAATCATCTAAAATACACAATGTATTGTAGATCTGGTAAAAAAGATTATCATCCTTCCCCATGGCTATATCGACCTGTTGAACAGTTCAGTAAAAGTCGTATCGTAGCGAGCGCGTGCAAATGAACTTGACCCGAATATA
>JARWCS010365123.1:0-18370 GCA_034783895.1 Geukensia demissa | reverse complement strand
AATATAAATTTAACGCAGTAATAATGAACTGGTAAGAAACAATTTACAAAATGTCTAAGACATTTAGTCACATTTTACAAAACAATGTCGATATTGTTCTCTTTTTTTGCAGCACAAGAATACAATGATAGTGAACAGAATATATATAGGCTTGTACTATTCATCATGAATATTGGCATGGAAGTACTGCGAACAGTAATTAAAATTAAACTACTGAACAGTAATATAGATATGTTTGATAGTTACTTGAATGAAAATATGCATGGATTATTTCATTCTTGGCATACATATAAAAAATGTTGCCGATGTAATGACGAAAAACTTCTTGGAATCGAGTGTATGGCTACAAAAGAAAGATTTAATACATTGTACGAAACAAACGGGGAACCTATTCCTAATCATTGCAAAGACAACAAATATTGTTTGTGTTCTGTGAGCGTGAAACAAGACGTTTACAAAGAATTGAACGATGTTTCAGTAGCGTTGTGGTTGCTTAATTGGACAGCTGATAAACTCGAAGATAAAAATGAAAGAAAATCGGTTCTAGCTTATACATCCCATGTCAAAGATCAAAGAAATGAAATTTTTACCTTAGCCAAATCAAAAAATCTATCTGGAGGCGAATTCTTGAAAAAATGGCATAAGCTAACTGAATCAGTTATGGGACTCGCCTTGTTTGGTGGAAGCAGATATTCTTCCGAAATCAACAAGAAAATACAACTATTAAAGATCGAGACATTTTATGAAGAACCGAGAGAATATAGAGACATTCTCGAACAATGCAAGCAAGAAATGTCTTTCATTATTCACGTGAGTTATCGGATTATTTTGGTTCATATCAGATAAGTTGTCAAGATTCAAATATTTCAGCATGGATTAAATTCATTTTAAGTTAGAACTATACAGTAGATTAAAGATTGAATTTTGAACACCACCGCCAATGGGGAATCCATTTTCAAATCTGCTATGAAAATTGGAACCAAGCTTTTTTGGAATGGTCTAAATGTTTGAAAGATGCAGTTAACATGCATCTTTCCAACAATGTAATTTGTAAAATTACCTAATTGTTATCTTTATGTTTGGCATACCTTTGTTCATTACGTTCTGAACTGTATATTTCGTTATTTTGTCAATGCATTTAACTTATTCCTAAAGTTTGACTGATCTTCCTTTTTTGACCTCTAGCGTGTCTCATGAATGTTAATGCAGAACTGCGCTGTCGAATATTTGGCTAAACCTCTGTTAGATGTGGATCGTGTTTTTCTGGCACATATTCCGTATTCTCACTTTTAAATAATAGTCAAAATACACTTGCTCATAAATACGGAATATTTTAATTTTCGACCTTTCATTAGAAATAGGTATGGCTAGTCTTTGTCAAGGAAAATTTTTATAAGGAAATGACAGATAATGCTTGTAGTATGATATTAAAGAATAGTAAAACAATACATTTAAATCAAATAAAACATTTGAAAGGATTATATCCGGAATACATAATTACCATATTTTCACGAAAATGTGGGTTTCAGAACTCAAAATAGTTAGCCAGCGTACAAAAATCTTCAATCGGACACTTTTGTAGCTTGAAGTAAAATAATGAAATTAGCGTAAAGATTTTTTGCATTCTGCCTCATAGTTTTTGTATTCAAGTCTTGAAAGTTGAAATTTTGAATCAGAAAAAGTCAATATTCCATATTTATAACCAAGTGTTTAATTATCATAGTTTTGATATAAACAACTAGGATAATGTACACAGGTAAAAACTGTCAAAATCGAATTCATATGAAATTTCACAAGTAAAAACAGGTAAACACTGTCAACATCAAATTCATAAGAAATTTCATATGATCTTGAAATAAAAAGAACAACACATGAAGTCCATTTAAAAAAATAATGATTTTTATACTACACGTAAGCTCAAATTACATTTGGTAAATGTTTTTGGAAATACATAGAACACACAACACTACACTGAATAACTAAAGCTGGAGTAACACGAACCCTACAAAAACCAGGGTGAGTTCAGGTGCTCCGGAAGAGTACGAAATTCTGCTCCACTAGTAACACCCGTCGTTTTACTCAGTAGACAAAGCTGGTGTATAGTCGAAATCGCTAATGGAACGGATTTGTATTCACGACAATTGGAAGATATCCATTGCCATTTGTGAAAAAAATTTCGAAGTAACTACTCTAATCCTCCCCTGAGAAACCCCGGATTCAGTAGCTTTCTTGGAATAATGCATGGAATTTTACTGTGCCATTGTTGCATGTGTAAAGTCCGCCATCAAGGATTTTGACCAACGGAAAACAAATACAATAAAAATACTGATTTGTTAACAAATAAGGAGCTTTATTGTAATGACCTTCATCCAAAAGTCAAAAAGTTTGGAGCAAAATATGTAAATATTCTGGATTATTTTTTGTGACAAAAACATGATTTGAAATGGTATTGTGTATGAAAAATAATATATATGTCTTTATTTTAGCAACTACACGAACAAAATTTCAACAACAGATTAATTAAAGCTGGGGTTGATAGAATTATAAGAGTCAGTGAGAAAAGCATTCAAGGTAAGTCTGATGCTTTCCCCGACATTGTTTGTACTTCTAAGTCAAAAATGTCATATATAATAAATCCTCTCATGTTATCATCGTATGAAATAAGCTCTCTATTTTTCTATAACTCTTTAAATAAAATTGTCACAATAAGTACGGAGAAGAACAAAAATTATACCAAAGTCTGCATTTTAGTCATAAACTAAAATTCAACATTCTGAATAGTATTTCTCAGATATCTCTAGTATAACAATTAATTTTGTATAAAAGTATGAGAACCTAAAATTTATTAACGCCCAGATATTGGTAAGCAGAATAACGTATATTTATGTTATTTTAAAGACTTTAGTAAACATACAAGTAGAGTGTAAATTTAGACATTGGATAACAATTTATGACAGCAACTCAAACATCTGTCTAATAAAAGCTTCTATAGAAAATCGCTGATGTCTTTCTTTATTTTGCAATGAAGCGTGAGTATTTGGTCTATGTTTAAAACCTCACTAGATAAAAAATAACAAAAACAATAAAAGCGTTGTCTTTCTCAAGTGTGTTGGAAAGTTGTGTAAGAAATTAATACACCATATTCATTTTAATTGCTATACAAAGTTTGCCTATCGTTCTGTATGGACCCAGTGCCTGAATTATATGAAAAAGACATTGAAGATACCAAAGGGGCAACTAAGGCATATGCTAACAAAATGAAACAAAATGAAACAAAATAAAAACAAAGTACACACAACACTTCACGGAAAACTAAAGCTGGAGTGACACGAATCCCAGAAAAACAAGATTGAGTTCGGGTGTTGCAGGAGGGTAAGCAACTCCTGCTCCACTTGTGGGTGTCACGGTGTTACTGAGTGTTTAAAATTAAGTGATATTTCATTTGTCAGTGTAAGTTCATGTGTAAGCTGATTGATTTTTGTCGCTTATGTAACCCAAACATTTCAAATTTTATTAACCACCGGTATATGTAACTCTTTAAACCAAATAGATAACCAAATACCAAATATTAAAATACACGAAAATGGTAAAATTATTTTTTCATCAGAGAATAATGAAGAGAATGACTTTCACTATACAATACTTAATTGAAAAAAACATTTTCAATACATCATTGAGAACTCATACAAGCGTTTCACAAATCCCAAGATAATAAAACCTAAAAAATTAAACAAAAGGAACAAAAGCGTGCAATCCACGCACTCCTTTACAAAACAGGAGTGGGATTAGGTGCTCATGGAGGTAAGCGTCCCCTGTTTAAAGTTTGGTTACACTTGCACAAAATTGATAAAAAAAGAAATATCAGACCACACTTTCATGATATTGTAGTAAACAAAGATTGTAAATTCTAACACAACCTATTGGAAATTGTCAGTTACATGTATAAATCTATACATAAAGGTTATCTTTAAAACATTATTTTATGATCTTTGAATATTTTAAAGATAGTGTATGGAATACATGAAATAGTGTATGGAATACATGAAATGTAATGTTAGTCAATATTTTGTTACAGTTTTACCCTACATGCTGGCGATAACTTTTATTTTGGCACTTGCACGATGCCTTGTTTTCTATGGCTATTACTGATATTTTTACACTTAGTCCAACCGGACAAGTTTTTTTTCATGTTGAAGCTTAAGATAACTAGGTTAATTATCAGCTGTGTTTAGATTTTCAACTATTGTCAGAAACAGCAAGTTTTTTTCCAGGTCGTTACATCTTGTTAATTCTTGTTTTATTTTGTATTGTATCCGTCATATGTATCGACTTCAGAAGGTAAATCATTTGATGTGGATTTTTAAAGTCTGTTTTTATGTCTTTCTTCACACCACTGTTCCAGGTTACAGGAGGGTTGAGTACATAAAACATGTTCAATCCAGCCACATACTTTTTGTGCTTGTGTAAATCCAGGAACTGTAATCCAGTCGAAGTCGTCGTTTATTTGTTTAAGTGTTACTTGTTTTACACTGTTTAGTTATTTTACCCTTATTTGATATATTTGAATATCAATACATTTTATTTTTGTTGCCTTTTTCAGCTTGCCGAATGATGTAGACATGTGCCCATTATTGAAAGCCCTAGGGCAACCTGTAGAAAATTTACATGTTTCGGATTACCGTCTCATAGACAGTCATACCACAACTCCTTTCTTTCTATACTCATTTATTGAAAATTAGAAAATACATAAAGCAGTGTGTGCCTTTTTGGTTCGAAAAATATCTTCTTAACTACCATACAAATTAAAAATTTATAGTAACATATTCAAAATTCAAGGAAATAAATTTATTTTATAATTTTTATGATAAAATGATATCGCAAACGATGTAAAATATTCCATAATTGATAACTATTTGGTACGTTATTTGTGATGTTTCAGATTTTTCGATCAAAATAATACTTTAATGACTGCGTAAGATACTTACTCTATTGATAGTTTTAACATTTATTTTATTTAATTTTTACTTATATTTCAGAGAAACTTTATGCTAATACTGATAATATTTCTATAAATATTGTACATTCTCTAAAGGAACAAGATCTAAAAGGTAATTAACGTTTATATTTTTATTTCATCTGTCAAATGCTGTTATTTTATTAAACCACTGGTTCTCATGAGCACATAATAAAGCGCTATAAGGAATGTAAAACTATGCATGAATCTCTCACCTGTTAGCTTTTTTCTCGCTTGAAGGCGAGATATAGAAGTCACAATGCCGTCGTCGTCGTAGCCGTTGCCGTCCACACCTCGTTTAACCTCAGTCAGGTGGATTTTTTTCAAACTCAAATAGCTTTGACAAATTTTCATGAATTTTCATGAAATTTGCTCAAAAGCTTCTTTTTGATAAAAATATATATTATCCAGATTAAAATTTCGACAAAATAAGTTTTTCCGTAAAGCTTAAAGTTTTTTAAAACCAAGACATCTTTAACAAATCTTCAAACACTTAATGAAACTGACAAGAAGTTTTTGTATGATGTACATATATCATACAGGATACAATTAGAAAAAAATATCCCTCATATTTTGACATTCAGTTGGATTTATTTTTTGGCAGTCTAGTGTTGGTTAAACTTAATTTTAAGGTTTTTTAAAAACTTTGATAGCTTTTTCAATTCTGCATAGATTTTAAAAGGAATTCGAAGATACCAAAGGGGCAGACAGAAATCGTTAAGTCGGAAGACAGACAAGACCATGGCCAACAAAATGAAACGAAAGACAAACATAGAACACACAACACAATGACACTTGCTTAGGTGATTCTTTTTATATAATTATATCATCCAGGCTAAAATTTTTGATTGTTAAAAATATGTTTATTTCTTTAATTTGGGAGATAGTTGTACTTATATTTTGACAATGATGTGATGCTTAAAGTGAAGGTTTAAAAACTTTATTACAGGTTTGAAAATCTTATTAATCGTTGTCTCATATTGACGCGAAATTTTCTAATTTTATGGGTTGTAATGAAACCTGCTCCTTATATATAAATATTGTCCACGTGAATAATTTTCAAAAAATACCCATCTTTTGACAGTAAATAAGACTTTTTAACACTTTCATATTTTTCACATTGATATAAAAAAATTAAATTGACAACAGCGAGAGCAGGCGAGACAAAACGTTCTTATGGAGTTACGATTTTTTATGAAATAACTTCTACATGCCAACAATGCGTGCATGTGCGTGAGCATTCTATATTTTTATTTATTTAACTGTTTTTTAAGTTAAGAATCTACTTAACCTTGATAGCTTTCAGAAGTAGTCATTGTGATTGACACAACTGTTTGAAAAATAAATTTTTTCTCAATAATCTGTTCTCTTTTATTCCTAATAAAGTTAACGTTCAATGCAACATTATGGTTTGTATTTTCTCCAGACGCAATATTTTGATGTATGTTATGAATACTTTTGAGATATAGCAGGTAGACGGAAAGCAAGAAATTTACAAATTAGTTTTCTTTTTCTTTGTCTAGGAGAAAACGCCCTCGACGTGCTCCTGCATGTTCAAGTACCAAATGAATGGGATGAGGAGGAAATAATAGAAACAATACGACGCATGTGTGATCAGATTAACAAAGGTGGAAATATAATAATAAAGGAAACTTCAATTGACCAGTTCTTGATGATTTGTGAAATGGTTCTTAAAATGTTACATGCCAACGAAAAGTTGGCTAATGACATTAAAGATCTGTTCAGGAAAATATTTGAGAAATGTGAAAATATCGATGTTAGCCTTCCAGCATCAATAAATGTGTCGGTAGACCCATTGAAACCCAAAACAGGTATAATAAGTCTTCTAGCTTAAATAGTGCGCTTTCTAGACGTTTTTGGCAAAAACTGTTTTATTAAAATCGTTTATCAATGTACATGGGGAATTGCAGGGTTAAATGGGGCTATTCGAGTCCAGGATGAAGCCTTTTAAGATTATGCTTCAGATCTGTTTAATGTTGATCTTTTCAGCTTCTGTAGGATTTATATTCAAATTTTCCGGCTTCTTAATACTTTTATATAGTTAACCAAAAGAAATGCTCTTTAGCAAATTTTTCACCTTTATTATGATACTTTCTTGTATACTGAATTCTAAATTTCGAATTTTGAGTAACAAATCCCGAGAAAAGTTAGTTATTCGATTTTTGAAATTTAAATTTAAAGCGCGGTGAAAATTAGTTTCTTTTATTCTGATTTTTTTTTTATTTTGAATTCTGAATATTTGATTTTTTGTTCGTAGGAACATGTAAATAATTAAATATACCTGATAAAGGATTTTTATAAATTCTTAGAACTTTTGCGAAGGCACTTCAGACAGTCAACATTATACAAAAACATACACACATATACAAGACAAGTTCTAGTACGTGGAAAAATGTAGGATCTCAGTTATTTCATAAATATGTGTAACTCTCCAAATCAAACGGAACGGTAAAATTCTGATTCCTTTAAGGACGGAAAAAATTATTGACCGGCAAAGCAGAAGAACGGCTAAAATGTTGGTATGTTCAATGATGCTTTAAACTAAACCCGCGAGAGAATCAATCGGCACTGCTTTTTATATCAAAGTCGAGGGTTCGAACCTCGATCCTTCACAACACGATAGGTGCATTGCCTGTTAATTACTAGGATTTTTATCTACACTGTGAAGGTTCTTATCAACCAAGTCCAGTGTAGAATACCCAAGTGAGAGACCGAAAACCCAAAGAAACAAGACAAATTTGAAACAAACAAAGTTAAAAACGAAAACAAAAAGAACAAATGCTTGGAGTCTACGAACTCCTCTACATCACAGGAGTGGGATCAGGTGCTCTAGAAGGGAAAGTATTTCCTGCGCGCAATACCCGTGCAATCCTTAACCTCTAATCCGTGTTAACGTCAATCCCAGAAGAGGTCAAATTATTGTTGCATTAACGGTAACTGGTTCATGACTAGTTTAAATACACTGATACCATATGGATCAACCAATTCGTGATGGCGACCACAGAATTTTAGGAGAGACGACTTCAACCTTGATTGGATGTATCTTTATTGTAATAATTTATGGGACAACAGCAATGCTTTCTTCAGAAAATCCTGATACTTGGAACAGGCACGAGCGTATAGAAACATAAACCCCGTAGGCAGGAGAAGCAGGAATATTGCCGCATAAATATGGGAAGTTTGCAATAGGAAAGTTGAGATAATCCCGTTTGTCGTTAATCGCAGTAGTAATAATAATAAAAATAGAAAAGGGAAAAATAACCCTCCCCTGATATTTAAAGCGTTAAGGGTCAAATACCATCTGACTAAATCAAATCGTTAATTTTTAAGATTAACCGCCATTTACTTCTTTATAAACGGTTAAGATGGAGCAAACGTGTTGGTGATGAAATGAAAAAAGTACTGAAACTAGTGGATAATTAAGGTTTGTCCATCGTGTAAACAAATAAATAAAAGACCGGAGTATGAAGCTGGTATAAAAGATTTTTAGTGTTTGCTCTGTCCTTAAATGTATCATCAAAAATAGAAACAAACCGTTTCAATTCCACAAAGTCTACCGTTCTGGGTAAAAACATGGTAAAATATATATGGCTAGAATTATAAATCCTTATTTCGCTTAGTACACTCATACCGAGATGCATTTATTTCAGTATCTTATTTACTGAGATAGTTGTTTCGTAAATATGGTGATTTTTTTCCGTGCTGTTCACGAATCTCTCATTAAAAGCAACATTTAAGCCAAAACATAGGAAATCTGAGATCCAAGCATGATATATGAAGCACTCAAATCCAATTTGTCCCATAAAAAATAATTGCATTACTTGGCTCATTCTCTCTGTTTCCGTTAGTTTAAAAGCATTTTGTCAGAAACTTTATATCCAAATACCTGAATGGTTGCAAGCATAATTTCCGTAGAATAAGCCCAAGTGTAATGAAATAATTTATTATACTTCATGCAAAAATGTCGTTTTGTCATTGAAAACCTTTGTTAATTTTCACTTTTGAAAGCTCCGCCCATTCCTAGCAACAGGTACTTATTTCATACAAAGCACGCGCTTACATAGGAAGTTTGATAATTTGTAAAATTAACACACGGTATGACGCGGTCAACGAGAATTACCAAAGAAAAAAAAAAGTCTGCCGAATTGAAAAGCAGCCGTCACAATAATAGACTTCACAAATGGCCTTTACAACTCTGTCAGACGAAAATATTGATGTTTTAAAATAAAATGGCTTCAAGTTGATATGAATCAAATTCTTCTTTATTGTTAAATTTACAAACTTTATCACATCCTGTATATGGCTGTGTTTGTTAACTTATTGTTATATTGTTGGTTTTTGTTTACAAAATACGAATTGAAAAATTGGTTTTAATTTACCTCTCAAATTATGGTGTTGTTTTGTTGTCATCTTCTACCAAAGTGCTATCCATATGCATATAGTATAATAAAAAACACACTGCACTTGGATGATTGTGTTATTATAGATTATCACAAAATTATAACCCTCGACATCGTCTCGGTGATCATTTTTTTCGCACGATAACCTACCATAACACACTAATCCAGGTGGAGTATGTTTATAATAAACAGTGAAAGACAACTGTAAGCGTGACAAAATAAATTAACATTGACATTGACATGACTTAATAAGCAATACCCTAATAAACTGACCATATATGATGGTAATAGCTTTATCGCCCGGCTTATAAACATATACCAATCGTCAATGATGACTACTGCCACGCTTTAAGATTTACAAACAAAACCTGTTGTTTGTTTATTATAATAAAGAATTCTTTTAACAATATTCAAGTAAGTTAAAATAGAAATTATAATATGATTTACCAATTATGTGATAATTATACTGTTACATAAATGGCAACAGTATTGTCATCATCTTATGTTTAGTAACAGTAATTTTATCAATTATGTGCAAAAATTCATTTGATCATTTCATTATATAAGGCTTATCTCTTTTCATGTTTGTGCTTGCTTAACGAGAACAGTATTTTCATCATAAGCGTTGAATAAAGTTAAATCTTTTATTTAAATCTGAATCCAACTGATTTTCCCTTAAATGTTGTCGCCGCATCATTCTGTTTAATTGTTTGATTGGTCATTTTCTCATCTATCTTTTCCTAAATTGAGCAACCAGTTGAATAGCTGATCACGTTTTCGTGTATTTGATCAATGGCTGGACACTGAGGCCTAATAAGGAAAAGGGAACTCATGGCACTATATACGACTAATTCTATGCAGCCATTTGATAAATAGCAATTTTCATTCCTCCTTGACACTTCATAATTTCTTTTGTAGATGTGACACTTGACCTGGTTGTGGACTTCAAAATAGAGATAGATGACTCTTTTATTACTAGTTGTGCGATTTGGACTGATGAAAAGTTTATCATCGTTGATCGTAATAATAAACTACTTATTGTGTATAGCCATGTTACGCAAGACTACGACAAAAATCATTTATTTGACACGCCTTTTAGTATGGCCCTTTTAGAAAATGATAAAGTAATTTTGTCATTTCCTGCTCGGAAAGAAGTTCATTCCTTAGATTTAAAATCGAAGAATGCAGGACTCCAATGCTGTAAAAAACTGGATGGTGAATGTTATACCCTGTACAAAAAAGATGAAACACATGTATTTGTTTACATTCAGGGCAAGGGTATTCACATTTTAAACATAGTTACAGGCAATATAATGTCACTTGAAATAGAAATCCCGGACTTCAATCCCACATCTGATGAAATATGCTTTAGGAATGACCGATTGTACCACACTATTCGTTCAGAAGGAAGTGTTTATTGTTACAAAATTAATGCTAGCCATCTGAAAATGTGTTGGAAGTATAACGAAAATTTAAAATGTCCTACTGCCCTTACGTGTGACTTATATGGTAATGTATATGTATGTGATTATCGTACGAGTAAATTGTTGTTTATATCATCTGATGGCAATCGGAGTCAAGTTTTACTTACGGGTGAAAATCGTCTGAAACTACCAACTTTTATTTCTTTTTCTGAAAGGAATAATCGTTTACTTATTGCAAACAGAGATAACGGACATTTTGCTTGCTATCAAATTGTATACAAGTAACTTAAAATGCAGAGGTTGGGCTGCAATAAGATCAAAATATGATGTGTGAACTCGAATGTAAATCTTTCAGAAGTGTTCTCTCTGTATATGGTATGATTATTCACGTATATGAATATTGGTTGTTAGTATTATATACAACATTTTAACAAGCACTTAAATATGTGTGATTGTGTAACATGTAACATTAACCAAAGTCGTTTAATTTTCTTAACATTTTTCAATAGCAAGACATTTCCTTCAAAATAAATTATTTTAAAATCCTTGTCCGCTAGTATAACAATGATGATAAACGGCAGTAAACAGACGATTGGTCAGGTTTTCATTTGGTACATTTATGCCTGAAGCAATCAGCTCACTGAAACAAACACAATTTAGCAATTATCAGGCAAACGCCAAAAAACAACAATTCAATAGTTCCATTAAATTCAACAGAAAATACCGTTATCAAATAACATTATTCAATTTAGTCTACTGCCAAAGTTGAACTCGGGACTACTGAAGTTAAAGCAATAGTAAAAACCTTTTCATTAGTGCTAGGAGATTTGCGATGCATAGATATAAAATTTCTAAAATGGTTGCCTCTATGTTAGTTTATATAGTACGTCTTTTACTGCTTTTGTTTTCGCCGATTTCTTCCCACTCCTAAGGGGGAAAATTGAGATTCACTAAACTAGTTTAACGCCTCCACATGTCTCATGTGTCTGTCCCAAGTCAGGAATTGTGGTCATAGGTTTGTCTTTGAATAATATGTTTTTACTACATGCACATTTATTATAATATTTAGTTAGGGGCAGTATTGTCTTACGTATACACTTTTCTTTTTTGGCAATTTAGAGGTTTTCACAGGGAGTGGTATTCCAACCTTGTTGAAGGCCGTATTGAGACCTATAGATTTGTAAACTACCTCTGTTTTTCTCATAATTAGAGCTCAGTCTCTCTTATCTTAGTTGCGCACCAATGTCCATGCCATTAGATGTATCGTCAACAGACGTTTAAAAAATGCAAGACTTCGGTCATGTCCACCAATAAAACGTCCACTTCTGACAAAACGTTGCAGATTCACTAGACATCAGTGGGCACCTGACCATATAAGGTGGATGATAAGGACTTGGCGGAGAGCGATCTTCCCGACGAATTCTGCTTCCTGTTGCCAGTCGACGCTTTGAAATATGGAGACCACACAAAGATGTCATCTTTCTGAACTACGTGACAAATGTGTTGTCGTGCCTGCCGACCAAGCTTCTAACATCATTGTTTTTATGTTTGTAAATCACATTACATTTTTTCTTGGAAATAAGGAATAAAGGAATTGGTGTTGCCATGACAATTCATTTGGCAACCCTAAATATACCTCGAAGACACTTACCAAAGAATAAATCCTTGACAATCATCGGTTAGTTTTGCCTCTTTTTGGAATCTCAACCAAGCAGGTAGAACTTGATCTTCCTTCTATTTTCTGGATTTTAAAAATACATAAGTGTCCTTACAAACAACGTTACATTGCAAGGTCTACCAAATGTTCCATAAAAACCTCTTTCCAAGTAACTAACAGTTATTTTATCAGCAGTAAACAAGGGCTCCAGAGTTTATGTAAAGCAAGCCATTCTAGAGGTGGCGTGAATCAAATGAGGATTGTAAAAATGCTAAAGATCTGTTGTAATGCCTGAAATCTCGCAGTAGCATCAAAACATTTGATTTCTCAACCTTATCTGGTTCTAGGGAGAAACAAACCTTATTTGTAATTAACCAGTCTGATTTAAGTAAAAATGACAACATTTTTGTAGTGTTTGTCTTGAGTGTTTTTCAACAGAATGTCTGCATACGAATGATGGGGCCAACTGTGCACCCCTTCTCGCTGATTTATTCGTATGAAGCTGATTCATACATAGCCTTCTGCAGAGAAAAAAGTTAGCTCAACCTTTTAGTTTCACATTTCGCTATACAGATGATGTTCTTTCATTGAATAATTCTAATTTGACTTTGTTGACCGCATCTATCCAATTAAACTTGAAATCAAGGCTACTACAAAAACAAAAAGGTCTGCTTCATCCAGAAATGAGAGATCAATTTGATATTCCCATCGTAAATTTTCCGTTCATGTCTAGCAACAGTCCAGCGACACCTAAATACGGATTGTATATTTTTCAGTTGACTCGCTACTCTATGACATGAGATTCCTATCAGGATTTTATTAATAGAGGGTTGCTGCTGACAAAAAAGCTACTGAACCAATGCTTTTTCAAGGAGAGATAAAAGTCATCACCCCGGAAATGTTTCGGTCGCCAATATGATTTGGTTGACCGATACAAAATATTCATTTCACAAATTCAAATGGATAACTTCCCACTGTCGTGACAACAAATCCTATACCGGTTGTGACTAGCACCAATTGATCTGCCTACTGAGTTACACGACGGCTGTCACTAGTGGAGCAGGAGTTGCTAACCCTTGAAAAGCACCTGAACTCATCCGAGTTTTTGTAGGGTTCGCGTGTTGTGCGTACTGTGTTTGTCTTTCTTTTTTTTCCTTTTTTTTTTTTTTTTGTTGACCACGGTCTTGTCTGTCTTCCGTTTTAACGATTTTTGTCTGCCCTTTAGTATCTTCGAATTCATTCTAACCGCACAAAAGTACACTTACAGATTCTACGCCATATTGTTATGCCACAATTTGGTGGACATCTATTAGCAAATCAACCTATAATTATTGAAGATAATACACCACCTCATCGTGCTTGTATTTATTCAGACTATCTTGCTCAGGAGTAATTGGAAGACAATACCTTGGCCTGCAAGACACCGGATATGAATCTGATTGATGACGTGGAATAACCATGGCCGCAACGTCACAGCTAATATATTCATGGACGCCACATGATACTGAACTGGCAAACGGTGTATTATCATTACGTTTAAGTAATACTGCTTATTTAAGTAACTAGTATATTTTTATGAGTATGTGTTTTATTCTTATTATAATGTCATAAATGCAAAGGATATAATTCAGGCAACTACTTGTATTTGGTATGTTGTTTTGTTGAATATTAGTTATTTAGGGGATATAAATAAAAAATTTGTCTATTAATCAATGGTTAAGAATACCTAGTTGTTACATTTGAATATCATCACTTTTTACGCCTTTTGTATCTTGCGGTAGGGTGTAGATATATGTAGATTATTAAAAACTTTAGGGGAACCTCTAGATGTTTGTAATGTACACGTTTTGGATGGCTGTCTCATTGACAATCGTACCACATATCATGTAAATTCGACCATAAGAAAATGAATGTTGGCTTTCTGAATTGTTACAGTCTTTCTTACAATTTTGACTATGTGTTTTTTTAATATAAAGAAAATATCATATTGATATATGCACAAATAGTGTGCAAAATATATTTTTAAGTGTTCAGTTTTGAACATTTTTGTACTTTTTTACAATTATCATTGTTAGATGATTACTTCTTCATTTAGGGAGAGAAAACAAGTAAAAATGAGATGGTTTTTGAAGTGTTTAGCTATGAAGATAAGAGAAACCTAAAAATGGAAGTTTTTAACCTTGTAGAGACGAATAAAACATTCAGTGTTTTAAAGTCAAAATATTGTTCATGAAAATGTTTTTTTTTTAGAATTGTGTCAATTTGATGTAAATATGGCGAATATAACTGCAGAAATATTACGTTTTTGAAAGGTTTCTGGACTTGTTATAAACTTCTTAGCTAATTGTTCGAATAGAGGTTGTTCTTCTACCGCAGTAACACATTTGTCTGGATTTAATAAGATAACAAATTTTAAAATTGAAAAGATATCAGAAGTGTTTAAATCCAAAATCTGTATAAAATTAAATTTTTGTTAACGTATTTACATTGAATTTTGAAAGAATTTAAGTTTTTATCAAATTTATAAATTGCCATTTTTAGTATGAAAATATATTATTATAATCTTTTTCCTTTTTTTTGCCTTAATTAGTTTTAGCAGAGTTGAGCGATTTTGTTTAAGTTATCAAAGCAAACAGTAACGATCTTTAAAAGGTAAATGTGAATTTGTTGAAAGAAAGTTTGAGATAACATAGATATAGTTGTAGCTTATTTGTGTTGAGTTGAGACATCAACTTCTTGCTGCTTGCCGCTACTATTGAATTTAAACATTTAAATTATCGTCAATTTTC
Organism: Geukensia demissa; assembly: GCA_034783895.1. Taxonomy (NCBI): domain Eukaryota; kingdom Metazoa; phylum Mollusca; class Bivalvia; order Mytilida; family Mytilidae; genus Geukensia; species Geukensia demissa. Next base: position 3,065 of record JARWCS010365123.1, on the reverse strand, counting down.
TTTGATTTTGGAATGAGGAAGCAAAAGAAAACCGAAGGGTCAAAAAGAAGATAAGTCGACAGACACGGCAATCTTGAAAATAGGAACAAGACGTAGCATGACAAAAACTGCACATGTACATCTAAATCAAACATACAAAATTGAACAATGCGAACTCCACTAAAACATGGTGAACAGTTTCTGCATCTTTAAAAACATCAGCCACATTGTCAATTTTCAAAACCGGTATAAGTCATTTCTGGGTTAAGGGAATGAATTGATATTTGAAATGAATCCTTATAATGAAAAATGCGATTTTCAGATTCGCCATGTTTAGTCAGTATTGGTAAACTTGTATTTTGAAACCACTGGTTGATGCCTCTGTGGTGGACAATAGGTCACCACGCGTCTTCACCAGCCCAGTTGTCAGACTAACAGAAATTTGCTGCATTTGTTTAAATTCTAAAGCATTAAAAATACGGAGAGGCCTAGAAACGTGTTGTCCCTGCCGTTGGATTTGGTGTCCTTTTTCGATTTGTTTGGATTTGAGTACTTGGAACTCGGACTTCCTATGTTTTGTTTCTTATGCTACTGATTCGAGGTTACTCCTTGAAACGTAACATACATATAGCATACTAAAATTCCCCATGTTTTTTCAACATTGGTAAAACTTTTAGTTCAATTCTGCCGATGACTACACTCTTTATAATATCTTGAAACAACAATATACCTCATACCTCATAGCTTTCGTTACGTTTTCTTCATACCCATTTAAAGGAATAATCTAATATTTTGTCAAATGCTTGATAATGGGTTATATTTCAGGTCAACCGGCAACCACTGTCAGTTTGCCAATATATTTATACACTCAAGGAATAAAAAACTTCTCGCCCTTTATTAATGGAAATCTTTATGTGATATTTTGATCTTCTATAGGCTATTTTGATGAAAAAATAGTTAAATACCTTTGGATGATAAAACTTTTTATTGGCATGATAAAAAGAAAAATAGCGAGAAAAACATCGCTACAAGTTAAAGACAATCAAAAATGGTTAGTCAGAAGACAGACGACAACGTGTTCAAAAGCAGACAGACGTCACCGTGACCAAAAGCAGACACAGAAGACAAACAAAACGACAAATAAAACATCTCATAAAAATAGAGTAACACGATCGCCTGACTAAAACAGCTATTTTAATAAGAAATAATAAGTGTTAGATCTACAAAAATGTATTTTGTTCCCGGCACTCCGATGAATCAATTTAAACACGGCCAATGGTCTGTCTTTGATCAACAATCACTAGACAGTACTGGTCGATCTCCCTGTTGTTTGTTGTGTAGACAATTCCTTTTCGCTTTCCTTTACGGTAAGTATGTTTGCAGGTTCCCGTTTTCTTCTCATTATGATAACGAACACAATTCCATTCAGAATTCCACCAACGTTGGAGAAGGTAGTCACAAAATGAAAAATGGTTTGTGGGACATCAGCAACCCATTGCCAAACACCATATACGGCCATGGCCCACCACTGTACAAAGAAAGCAATAACAAATAGAGACATTGTTTTAGCAGCTCGATGGGAAGCTTCCAGTCTTTTATCAGACTTACTTCGCGCTTTTTGTATTCTTTGTGTTTCTTTGTGAATTCGGTGCCAGGTCAGGATATACAGGATAACATTGGTCACTAAAATCAACGACAACAGTATCGTCGTGAAGAACATGTTAGCTGCCTGACCATTTACTCCATCAAAGTAACAGCTGAAAAAGAAAAATGAACTTTATATATAAAGATAGAGGCCTTAATATTGATATCCTAATTATACAACTGTCAATGAATACACAATAGATTTTTTCCCACTAGTGACTAATCCTGTTCGGTATGCAAAGTTTTAATAATAAAACCTGACCTTTAATTACATGTGCCTACAGTGCCTTAATTCTAGAATATAACGCGTATGTAAAAAATTTTAAATGCAAAGTCCAAATTGACAAAAAAACTCGAAATGAATTCAATATTACAATGTTTCTGTTAATAACTGTTAATAATGTTACTTACAAACTTCCGTTAGGGCCGAGTTGTCCTAAAGCTCCAACAATGGTGAGTGCAAATCCTGGAGCACCAAAGATGTAGAACAACAGTAGATGATCCCATCGCCCAAAGTTAATTTTTTTTTGAAAAAATATCAATACGAAGACATTAATAGCGACCAAGTTGACCATCAAGTTTTGAGCAGTAATGAATTCGCCTAATAGAAAACCGTAAAAATCACACAATGACTTCGGCGTTGGAAGATTCTTTTCAATAAGAATGTGAAGATGGTCAGAGAAGTGTGCAATATTAAAAAGTCCGTCACAAATCGCCATGTAAATTACAAATCTTTCACTTTTTGTCCATCTGAAAAATGTAGAGTAATGTTGGTGGTAGAAGGAGTAGCTGATCACTGATATCACACATATGAAACTGATACTAATACATGTAAGAGCTGGTATGTGAATGCTGTAGAAGGTTCCATCAGCCAGACCATACACTGGTAAAGAGTAGCCATCAACTGGTTCTGGTGGTTGTAGTACTGCAGAATCACAAGTTGAATTAGAGGTGTTAAACGAAATACAAGTCACATTCGACATAATTTAACTATACGCTTTGCTGCTATGCGTATGATAATCGCCTATGGAGAAAAATAATTGTTGCATCGAAAACTTATGGTCTGGATAAAAATACTTCCGTTGAAGTAAAACAAATCCCTAGTATTGTTTCGAGAAGAATAAAAGTGAAATATTTCCTCATTATTTGAAAATACATACAATACTTAATCTCTTGTGAATCGTAAAGTTTATAATCAAGATTGAACATAGTAAATGTCGGATTTAACTATTGAAATCGTGAGGAAATACTGGTGTTAGAACTTGTAGACCAAACAAATAAGTTTTTTTACATATTTATTCCTAGGTATATTTGACTAATAATCACTTTGGGTATCTGGATGAAGATATTGTCGTGGTCACTGTTGTACACCAGGGCTTTATGTCATTTCATTGTTTTAAAAATTTTATGAATCTACACGTTTGTTAATCGTGAATGATTAC
>JARWCS010365112.1:0-10476 GCA_034783895.1 Geukensia demissa | reverse complement strand
AAGGGTCTTTTGTTCACCTTTCACATTTCAACGTGCTGCGGTCGTATCATGCTGCGCTTGCGAAGCACCTCTGTTTTTTATAGAAAATGTATTTAAATGCAGAACCCCTTTCTTCTGGTTTTGAGAAATCTTGAAAAACATCTTTCGGTTGAGGTTTATTAAAACAGATAGATCTTTGAAAGGTTATAATACTGTAATTTGGTCTCCTAAAATCAGAAGATTTTTGCACTTGTCCGAGATCTTTTCAATATTTTAAATTGGAGGTCTTTAATGATGTTATGAATATAATGTAATAATGAGGTAGTAGTTATTTCTTAAGTTCAAGCTTTCACAGCCTTGTCTCTTTGTTGCAATTCTCTGATATTTAGAAAAATATCTGTATTCTCATTGTTACCTTTTTGATCTCAAGTGTGTTAGATGTGGGAGTTTAATACATATTTCAGGAGACAACAGATAAATTTTAATCCTCTAATGTACCTCAATCTTGTCTTTTGTGTAAACAAGCTGTAAAAATGATTTATAATATAGTACTCTGTGACCTGTTTTGTGGTTTTTCAGATTTTGGATGATTTAAACCACTCATTATTTTGTGGAGTATTTTTGTATTCTTTATGTAGAAAGGTACATGTAAATACTCTAATTTAGACGTGTCATTTGTTAAAAAAAATTAGAAATTTCTGAAAACCAGTTGTTAATTTAAAACAGCTTGGCTATCAAAAAAACTTAGGGGATCCAAATAGGAAAGTCAATGTGTTTTGCATAGATATTACCTTATTCATTCAAATAACAGTCCTTTGCCCCAGTGTCCCCTGCTTTCGTTTCCTTTGCTATCGTTAGTACAAACAGTTGCAAGAAAAAGGGAAGAAAGCCATTTATAACTACTGTTTCGGTATATTATAAAGTTAAGTCCAACTAGAATTGAAATAATTCTGTTTGGCTTATATTTTATGAAGCATCCCTGCTTTTCAATTTTTCATAGGGTAAATATGATCATGAAATGTTCACTAAAGTCTGATTGCTTACTTAACTTTGATAACCTTGGTATATATATATATATATATATTGCTTCAGTTTTAGTTATTACATTATGTGTTTGCCACATGTCATCATTCAGTATCAGCATTTTTTAAGAATAATGCTCTATTCCCCAAAGAAACTGCAGAGAATCATTTTGTTCCCTGAAGCATCTATGTGTGATCAATATATGAACTTAGAAAGTTTGTTTACAGTATTCTCTTCTCTCACACATCACTGCAGAATCATAAGTTATACATCATGGTGTCTAACAGAAGGCCAGATACATGTATAAATAGCTGCCAGAATGTGTGGAATTCACTGGCAAAGAAAAACAACAAGTCTATCAATTAACACAGTGAACTTAAGATGATGCCTAATAATAATTTCATACAAATTTACTGGGTTTTTTTTAAGAAATCTATGTGTAAGTCTCTAATTAATGTAATTTTTGGCACATGTGTTACTTTTTCATTTATATCTCTTTGTTTACATGTACATGTATGTGTTTCTTGTTGTTGGTTGTTGTTTGGTTTAGTTTAATGTACAGATATCTCAGTTATACTTTTAAAAACATCATATTTCTGGAATTTTTAGTGTGTATGGCATTATGTGCTGGTATTTTTTTATACCTCCGCCTTTGAGACTATGTCTCCTCTTTTCAGGTTCTTCATATGACTACTTCTAGTTTGCTTGAACAGGGGCATTCATGTCCCTTGAACACATTTTCTCTATGTTATGATTAATGTCCCAATAGTGTCCATAGGGTAAGCTGAATTAAGAAATTTGTGGGCCATCAGGCATATAAAACTGGTGTTATTGTGTTAGTGTGGCCTTCTTTTATATCTAATCATTAATTATGTAACATAGGATCACATGGTACATCATTTATCTCCTACTGAAGGTCATGAAATGTAAAAAACATAGGGATGATGAAGTACATATCAAACTTGAATTGTACTTGAATTGCTTATCAAACCCGTAAGTGTCAAAAAGGGAGAATGTGAACAAGCAAGCAAACAATCAATGTTTTGATTGGAGGTAACCTTGGTGGGCCTACCCTCCTCCCTCACCAATGTCAGCAGAGGGTCTGGGTGGGTGAGTGGTCAAGGTAGTTGATGTAAACTTACCAGTACAGATCACTTTAGCCTATCACCCATATGGCGCCTGGCTGTACCATATAAAAAAGAGTATGTTTGTTTTGCATTGCATGTGAGAAGGTTTGTCAGTTACCTGACCAAGGTTGGTGTTTCTCTCAGGACACTATGGTTTTCTCCACCAGTAAAGCTGCCTGCTTTGATATGACTTCAATATTATTGAAAGTGGTGTTAAACCCCAACAAACAAACAAACACACCTGTCAACAATTGAAGATTGAAGGTGGAAGACAGGGATCTTTGGATACCAAAAAAATCAAAAGAGTTCCTCTCTGCTTCCATCTTGTTATTACTATGTTCTACAGGTATTTGGTACAAGTAAAGTTTTTAAGATTCTCTCCATGGCTATAAAGATTTATAAATCAAGCTTATTGTAATGAGCTTTATATCAATATCTTATCTTGTTTAGAAAAATGTCAAGAGTGCTTAAGTCTGAAGAAGGAGGAAGCCTTACCAGCGACTATAATCTGATTAACAGATTAACCATCTGTTATTTATAGCCTACTAGACATAATAAACAAATCGTCTCACACAGGATGACTTTAGTTGATTATCTAGATTAATCTGTGGGTTTTCATAGCCTGACCATATATTCTCCTCCAAATATGGAAGAAATATTAGTTCATTGTCTCTCAATGGATTTGAGATGTGATGTTGTTTATCTCACTAAATGATATTTTCATTTTTAGTTGTTCCATTTTGCAGTGGTAGATTGAACACCTATTAAGCCATTGAGATAGCATATCTTTTAATAGTATAAAGTTATTGTTTTACTCTGTAAATCCATCTCATATTGAATGATTTTCCAAAAATTTGCCTTTCAACAAACAAAAATACCTTAATAATCAATTAAGCAATCTGTTATATTTTGCATTTGAGAAATTCTCAATTAAAAATGTTTAATGATATTGATCCCAGGGCTACCAATGCCCTATTTGAAAATAAATTACTTTTTATGGCTAAAACTCCGTGATATCATAAATCTTCTCTGTTGGTGGTATGTTTTCAGACCACAACAACATATTACTGCATCCAAGGTGCTTAAAAATTATAAAACAGGGGCACTTATTGGAATAGACAAAATCCTGAATTCTATCAAGTCGTTAGGAAATATTTTCTGTTTCCATCATTTATTGAAGCCAGAAATGAAGAATTCTAGTTTCTCTCTCCTTCATTAAATGTGTCCCGATGTATCAAATTGTTGTTTTCTATTCTTTGAGCTTGTAAAGATTTGTAATAGCCAGATTTTAAGGAGGCACTTAATATGAGGAATTAGTTACTGGAAGTTTGTATCTTACCCTGATCATACATATGCTGAGTTCACACGTAATATGTTTTCAATGCGCATTATTGAATGCGAATCGAACTGAAACGTTTTCGAAACGTATTTGTGTCCAACACCACGCTAACACGTTCAGACCATTTAAGACCAATACACATTGATATGAATAATCAGGAAAATACTCTTTGCACATTTACCAAAAAACGAAAAATATTTCATATGTCCTTCATTTTCAAAAACTCAAGTGGGTCCGTCAAGGATGTACATTTGTCCTGCTAGATGGGTAAAAATTTCCCTGAATTAAACTTTTTTCTAACCTTTAATCTGACCAAAAAGAAATTTTGCATTTTAGAAAATAAACTTCTGAAATGAAGTCAGATATATTGTGATACGTCATTATAATGATGACGTCATATATATGCCATATATATCAGTACGCACTGTATTTTATTTTTGTTCACACGGTATGATAATGCAAATCCAGTACGTTTTGATACGCATTAGTTAAAACGTATGTTGAATGCGTTTTGGATAATGCATTTTGGATGAAACGTTTTCTTTGCGCATTGCTTATTGTTGACATGAGAACACGACAACCGTTTGCGATGCGTTTTCGAAACATTTTCGATGCGCATTATATGTCTGTGTGAATTTAGTAATAGATTACCTCCGTTAGGTATTATGGTGACAGATTTATTTCTGTGATCTTTTTTTTTTGTATTCAGCAAATGATTGAATGATATATAAGAATACAGCTCCTGTAAGCTTGCTTCCTGATACAAAACTTCCTTTTCTTCGACAGAACTTCCTTTTCTTCGACATGCGAAAGTCTTCTATTATAAATCATGCTTTGGGGGGAATATATACAAACAAATTTTATCTTTTGTTACTATAAATCTGTTTTTTAGATGAGTGAATTACAAAAGTCCTCTTCCTTGTTCCTTCATCCATTCATCTTAGCACATTACTATAGGATATAATTACCAAGGCCAGACATTACAACCCATCTGACCACTTTCCTAGTAGACATAATAAATGAAATCAATATTAGCTGCTACATTTAATAACACCTACATAAGCTATCTGACCAGTTTCCTGCCAGACATATCATTGACCAGGTTGAGTATTGATAATTCTAGGCTTCTGGGGAGTTTCCTCTTGTGATAATTTGAAAAGTCAATTTATTCCATTGACTAAGGCTTTCCATATTTAGTATTTGTTTTTCGCCAATCAAACACAAAATGAAAAGTGATCTAGACTACATTTTAGAGCTTTAATACATGTATACTTCATACAATGTAACAATGATAGCACTGAAGTAGTCTTATTGCTGTTGAGTTGTACCGATATGTGTTTGTTTGGTCTGTCAGAATATTTAGATTGGCTACATCTTCAATTCAAATTATTAATTGATTAATTAATTTTCATCAGCAACACACAAAGAAAAAGTGTCATTAGAGCTGAGGAGACAACAATTAATAAAATTTAATGTGTCTGATGAAGGTAATTAACCCCCAATTGAATTTGGCTTTTGAATATTTGTTATAAACATATTAAGATATGTGGATAGTGTCTTCTGGGCATATATTCCATATTCTTTCTTTTAAAAACATAAACAATAGATGAAGGTATCTCCAGTATTAAGACCTTGCATAGTAGTACTTTTAGTAATGTATCTTAATTGCATACCTAGTTATCAGTCATTGAACACTTCTGTTGCATATGTTGATATACTGCCAAAGGAGTGCCATCTCCAGATTCCAGGCCATTTCATTATAACTAGGTACAGTAATGTCAGTAAAAAGATTACACCAAATAATGCAATGATTTGGAAAGTAGGGTCAAAAAGTACCAACTCCTAATGCCAAGGTGTTATCTTGGGGTTGCTAGTGACAAGCTAGCTTAGTGTCATCTTGGGGTTGCTAGTGACAAGCTAGTATAGTGTTATTTTGGGGTTGCTAGTGGTAAGCAACCATAGTGTTATCTTGGGGTTGCTAGTGGCAAGATAGCCAAGTGTTATCTTTCAGTTTGCCAGTGGCAAACTAACCTAGTGTTATGTTGGGCTAGTTAATTTGAATTAATGTTAATCTTCTTGGGATAACATTCAAATTTTACATTTTCATCATCCTGTGTATTTTTATATGCACACCCATTTTCCAATAACCAGTAAAAATTAGTTGTCACAAAGTTAAATGCTCTAAATATCATCACTTTTTTAACATCTTTTTTATGTTCATGATTAAGTAGTCATTGAGGTATTATCATAGAAATATGTGATCAAAGGTTCCATCATAGGATACAAAAAAGGAAATAGGACAAGATAAAAAGGAAAAAATACAGAAACAAGCCTTTTTCTTGATTGATAGAAGTACATTTATACATTGAAAAGTACATTTTTATTACCTTAGAAATTGTACTATAAAACGATTCAGAAAAATACTGCATTTGTTGTTTACAGGGCGGAGATTTTGGAAGCACAGTACACTTAAGAAATGCCTCTGAACCCAACAGTGTATTGCCCTCCTTGTTATCAGTTCGGGATATAATACAGCTTTTGTGTTTTAAATCTGTTCATAATTTGTACAGATTTCCTACACACTAGGAATTAATTAAATTAAATTTTCTTGCCTCTTTCATGTTGTGACCTTTGTTCCTTTAATAATCATAAAAACTAAGCCTTTCTAAGTACCCCCTTTCCCATTTTAACTTTCCCATACCTCCCTTGTGACACCCACAACAATCAAGAATCCCCTACACATAATTTAATCTCCATTGACATGGATTATAGAAGAATCAAGTATTACCTAAAGTACACCTAACGAATTTTGCCACAACATAAGTGAACCTGTATCAAACGTTTTACAGTGAAATATATCATATCATATATCGTTGGAATTCTTATTTTTTGCCGCAGACGAAGCTGTTGATAAAAATTCATTTTAACTTGTAATAAAAAAAATTTCCCCAAAGGGTGAAATAGGGTTAATTTTTCAACTTTGAAAATTTGCTTCATTTTGATGGTGCAATTAACCAGTGGTTTTAGGTAACAAGACCTGTTAACATTTTTATTTTTTTATTTTTTTTTTTTTTTGTGGTTTAATGAAAGATAAAAGATGAAACTTTAAGAATAAGGTTGAATTATAATCTAGATATAATACTGAAGCTGGATATTTATCCACGAAAACATGCCATTTTGAGACAGATTTTTTCAATGTCAAAAACTTAACATAGAGGGGTAATGGGAAATTTTTTTGTGCTGATGAAAACTAAAATTTTAAATGCAGGATGAGTTGCGGCAAAAAATTAGAATTCCAACAATATATAACATGACATACTTCACAGATGAACTTTATATATATTTTGACTTAAGTTGTGGCTAATTTCGTTAAAAATCCAAAAGCAACCGATCAGGAAATCAAGTTTTCCTTTACTATGGTACCAATATTAATATGTCCGATTAGATTAAGTGTTTTAATATCATTAGGAGTCGAAGAAAACATGGGTTGTGCAAATGCCAATATAAAAATATACAGACAGGAAGTAGAAAATTTTATAACAAACATAAACTGTTTAATTCCGTATTAAGTTATTAACAAGAAAGTCAATATTAGTACTAATAAACACCATATTTAAAGATTTAATAATGATAACATTGGTTTATTGGTGAAGGTCCATTACGGGCTGCACCAATGAACCAGAGTTAACGGAAGCTGTAAAAGACCCCGAAATGCAAAATGTGAAAATATTCATAAAACACGACAATCGACCTCAATCTATTGAAAAAATGGTGAACAAATTACAATAAATGACTACTTAAACAACGACAACCACTGGACTACAGGTTCTTGGCTTGGGACAGGCACATAACTATGTGGCGGGGTTAAATCGGTCGGTGAGCGCTCAACTCTCCCCTAATCTTAGACATTGGTGCGACAAAACAGCAATAAAAACACACTATAAAAATTGGTTGAAATGTATTAAACACTTGAGATCGATACTGAAAACCAGCAACAAATACAATTGAAACTAATACGTGATACAATAAAAGTATCGGCCTTGAAAGAGTACTCACAGTTGCTGTCTGCTAGTTAAAAACCCAAAAGCAACCGATCAGGAAATCAAGTTTTCCTTTACTATGGTACCAATATAAACACGTCCGATTGGATTTAGTGTTTAAATATCATTAGGAGTCGAAGAAAACATGGGTTGTGCAAATGCCAATTTAAAAATATTTGGACAGGAAGTAGAAAATTTTATAACAAATATAAACTTTTTAGTTCCGTATTAAGCTATTAACAAGAAAGTCAATATTAGTATCAATAAAAACCATATCCCCCCTTTTTCATATTTAAAGATTTAATAATAATGTTGAGACAATACTCTTTACGGATAAGTGTATTAAGATGAATTTTAAGACCATGTGGATTTTGTTTAAACTTTAGAGCTTTATTTACCACGTTCCCGTAAAAAGAAAGATGTGATATCCCATGTTTCATAAAATGATTAAAAGTTCATCCAAATTTTGATACTAACTCAAGCATCTCAACACGAGATGTCATAAAAAACAGTCAATTTACATTTATCTTTAAACATGTTAAATTGATACTGTTAAAATTGGGAACTACAATGATTCTGCACTGTCCTTCAGATTTTAGTCTTGGTTCAATTTTGTAAATCTGAATTTCTGACACTAAGACACCAAACATTTAACATACTATGTTGTCAATTATCATGAGGAAAGACTCGATAAATACAAGGCCATATATATTGATATCTGTGTAAGTATAAGCAATAAGTGTATTAATATATGTACTAACAAAAACAAGTTTTGACTACAACATCGAACCTGTACCCTTTGTGGATAAAATTAACGGAACGGTGAGATTCAATGGATCATTTTCAGTTCGCCTCTATGAAGTAAAGGGCTATTGGAATATCCTCGGCGTCCATGTCCGCGTCCGTGTCCGCAGTCATTTCTCAGAAACTTAAAGACATACAACATTATTTCATGGTATGCATGCATGCAGATGCATTAGGCTGCGACACACGTGCACCACAAAAATATGACCAACATTTCATGGTTGAATGACTTTGAATCAGTTTGGGGTCTGACTTGATATCCCACATGTCCTTTGTGTGATGTATCTTTGGGAGTCTGTCAGCAGTCCTACCCAAATTAGGTCACTTTGACATACATTTCATGCTTCCACCAAACGAGTTTTGCCACAACAAAAGAGAACCTGTATCAAATGTTTTACAGTGAAATATATCATATTATATATCGTTGGAATTCTAATTTTTTGCCACAGCTGAAGCTGTAGTTAAAAATTAATTTAAACTTGAAATAAAAATTCCCCATACGGTGTACATAATATTAATTTTTTAGACTTGGTAAATTTGTTTCATTTTGTTGGTGCAATCAACCAATGGTCTCAGGTAACAAGACATAATTAAATGTTTATTATGGGGGAGTTATGAAAGATAAAAGATGAAATTTTAAGAATAAAGTTGAATTATAATTATTCTAGTTATAACACTTAGGTGGGATATTAATCTATAAAAAACTGCGAAAAGGTAAAGTAAAATTCTTTGACAAATGAATGTATATTCAATACCAACAGCAGATGCCTTAATGTTATGATATTAATTATTATGCTATAAGAATCGTTCATTATATTTGGTTCAAAATGGTGGATTGGTACGTTGTCATCTGTTTTTTTTAATAAGAGTTTTGGTTTTTAGTACAGCGTATGGCGCGCTTGAAAGTGAAAGCAGGAGATATGAGGAATTGAAAGCACCACCAATAGTTTGTTGACTAAAACTTATCATGAGCCGACTCAGAGGAGAATTGACTCTAGAAGAAATCGATGATTGGTTTACAATCGGTGCTAAATCTGTAAAAAACACTAAAACTGTTGGCAGATCAGTAACAGGTGGTCGATTTTTCAACCCAGAAACACAGAGTGCACGTGTACCTCAAGAAAAAATTTATGTTCCGTCCTACCACAAGTATGTTATGTCTGTTATCTTTAGCACGCTAAACATTTAACACATTAAAAAATGTTGCAAAATACCAGTAGGTCTATTTAACAGGTTGGGCACAACCCACCATTGAGGGTGGTACATTGGGGGGGGGGGGTGTCATAGGCACAGATTTACGAGAAATAAAATGTCATTTCACGAGGAACTAAAATTTATAATATGGCATGCAAGTTGCAATTTGATCAAGACATGCAAAACACAACATATAACGTCCCCCTAGCACGACAACACATGAATTAAAAAGTGGTAAAAACGTTGCATGAAAATAACCCTGTACCACCCTCACCATTTGGGGAACAACCCCTCATATGAGGGACCTTTCAATAGAGCAAAAAAGAGAAATTTTTTTAAGTTGAGACTCCTCACTTAAAATGGCACATATTCATAAGAAATGCAACAGCATGATTCAAATTTATCATCTGTAAATGTTACAAGACTATGAAAATTGCATTTTAAGGAGGCTTCTAATACTTTCAAACTTGAAAATAAATATATCATTCTTTAGCAAAAAGTACAGGAATAAATATGATGATGACCAATTTTAAATGAGATGGGTGAATTTAAAAGTTTTGATTTTAGCAATGCCAAAATATCCCCAATTTGTTGGGTTGTTACTTCAGTGACAGTGAGTAACTGTTTCCCAAATGCCGGGTTGTGCCCAAGTCGTTTAATACTGAGGTTCAAGACTCGGGGCTGACTCTTGATGTAGGGCAAGATGTTCCATTCTGTAATTGTCTGAGTATAGACTGATTCTTTCCTTGTGTCTGTCTTGCAAGATGGTATTTGTAATGTCATGTTATTGTTTTCCCAGTTGATCAAGTGATTAATATTGTAACAGGAGGGGTTTTGAGGACTAGCTCCTGGGCATGTAATGGTCAGTACTTTGCCCCAATGTTCGATCATGGAGGATACTTGATATCAGAATTGGCCAAATTAAACAAACAAATGAATAAACAAAAATATTTTATTTACAAAATATACA
>JARWCS010365101.1:0-10476 GCA_034783895.1 Geukensia demissa | reverse complement strand
GTCTGTTACTCCTTCGCACTAGAAAGAACTGGTCAATCTCTCACCAGTATACGTCTGTTACTCCTTCGCACTAGAAAGAACTGGTCAATCTCTCAGCAGTTTGGTTAGGAGATCCATATACGTCTGTTACTCCTTCGCACTAGAAAGAACTGGTCAATCTCTCACCAGTATACGTCTGTTACTCCTTCGCACTAGAAATAACTGGTCAATCTCTCACCAGTTTGGTTAGGATTTAATTTTTCTCAATCCAATTTGCACTTACAGAATATCCACCAAATACCACCAAATAAGACACCCGCTTGGAAGAGTATATTTTTGAGGTTTCAGCTTTAACCCATGAGCTATAAATCTTGAAAAAGCTGGTTTGAGATGGCCTATCTTGGATTCGTATATATTCAGAAAAATTCAAAATGGGTATTCATTCGGAATTAGAGGGACTACAGTCCCATTAAGTAATAGTTTTCAAGGGCATCTTCCCTTACTGTTGAAATGCCAATGGTGTTCTCCTTGTTGGCTGTCGGCGGTGTTTCACCAGTTCTTTTGTGGTCTGTGTTATCCTTGGTAAAGACGTCTTGAAAATCATTTACCAGAAGAGATATTTCCTGTTTCTGTATAACGGATAGCTTTTACCAACATTTTGATGCTAGGTGTTCCTGACTGCTGAACGGGTGTTGATAACCAAAAGACAGTCAGGAACTGTACCCTCGGCTTATCTGAGAGTCTCCAGTCAGCTTGTCATATCCTTGTCCTTCTCGCTGAACGGGTGTTGAAGACAAATCAGGTGGAAACTTTCAGACAGTCTGTGACTGTACCCTCGGTTTATTTGACCAGATTGTCCGGGCAGTTGATCATCTCTTAGTCTCTATTCCGCTGAACAGGTGTTGATGACAAAGGCAGGTTTGTACTTAAAGACAGTCTGGGAGTCTCCAGGCAGTTGGTCATCATCTCCTTATCTATTTCAATCTTGTTCTTTGATTTCCTTTTGTGTGTCTGGATGTATTTCAATGCGGTCCCAGTATTTGTGTTCTTACATTCAGTGTTTGGTTCTTCCTTGTAATGTGACCTTGTTCCGTCAAAGACTTCAAAAAGTTTTTCCTCTCTATCAAACTCTTCTGTGTGTATTTACTGGACATGTCTTATTGGCTCTTTTGAAATTCCGCAAGCATTTGATTCATGGTGTTCGACAAATGACCGTCTTTGCCAACTTCAAAAATCCGGTAACGTACACAATTCTGAGAAAAATATCCACAAAAAGTTCACTTCTGACACCAGTTTGATGCCAGCATCACAATAAAAAACGTGGGTCCAATTGGGAACCACAAAAGATTGATAAAAGCTTGGCGTTACAGCAATACTTGTGCTTCAGTCAATTTTAATTTATCGAACACCTGCTAAAATCAACCTCAGAAGATCTCGACCTTTAACCTGTTACAACATATATTGTCAGAGACAAAGTCTACTACAAAACGAGGCCATCCAAAATTAAAAAATAGATTAAGAACAATTTCCCAGAGTTTTCATCAAAGTATAGACAACAGTTACCAATGATTTTCACAAATATATATTTAAAACAATCATTAACTAATTCTAAAAAAGCCAATATGATTAAATATTCAAATTTCGAACGGGCGGAAAATAAAGGGAAATGGAATGCCAATTGCGCAGAGCACAATTGAAATGAGCCCTTCCCTGAACTGATGGTAACTTCTGTTCTTTTAAGACCTTTAAAGTAAAAATAAGTTCTATTCTGCATTTTGCTTCTGTCCATTAATCATTTCGAGTCATTACAATTTTAAGGTTGGACACTCAAATAAATACTCTGCACAACGAATCGATATAAATGTTACAAAGTTGCAATTTCAAATGATCATTTTTTCTTAATTAACTTCTAACGTTTTATTTTAAAACTATGAAAAAAACCTTAAATTTGGCACGAACTGATTGCTTTTTAATTTTTGGTAAATAACAGAGCCCATAACTTCAATAAGGGTCTTTCGATTTGGTCCAAACGTAACAAAATTCTATATCAGTATGATGCATGTAAGATTTGTTGCAATTTAGAGGAGTTTTAGGTCAATATATCCTTATAGCCATTAAAACCGGTCACTGAAATGTAGACTTCAATAAGACATACATTGGTGCTTTATTGTCTGTTTCTACCTATTAAGGTTTTTGAGTAATCGCAATGTGGAAATTTCAAAGACATATAACTGCATAAAGAGTCTCCAAAATAAGCAGGTCTAAATGTAAAATGTTTACCTTATTTAATAACATTTGGGCAATTTACAGTAGCCTACATTTCGGGTAATAATTTATAATTAATAAACCTTAAATTTGGCATGCAATGATTATTTTTGGACCTTAGCTCTATATCAAATGGTCCAATGGCTAGTCCTAAAATGTAGAAAGATTCTATCAACTGTAGGTGTTTCTAATCTGTATCGGTGGCAAGTGTCATAAGTGAATAAATCATATTTTTTTTTAGAAAATATACGACCGTACCCGAAAAACCAATGCAAAAAGCACGGGGATATTGGCAGGACTTCCTGTCATGTCACTTCCAGTCACGTGACTTCCTCGTCATTTACTGTCGTGTTACTACCCGTGACCTAATATCCGGATAACGTCATTTCCAGTGACGTCAAAAATGACGTCATTGCCGGTTGAAGTCCACGTCCACCTGAAAAAATGCGACCTGAACTGTGCACATATACTTCTTTCCGGTTCAGTTTTAACTCACGCCCAATTTGTTTCTGCTATTGTAAGTTGTCCTGTGTAATCTGGCCACCCCATTAAATTGGTCAGAATTTTCAGTTCCATTGCGGGCCGGGTTAGACAAGTTAACATTTTACATCAATTAACATTTTTCATGTTTGTAAACAAAATCAAAGTGATTGAAGATGTAATGATGAATTACTAGAATGAGACGGTTGATATAGTAATGATTATAGCAATGAACTTATTCATCAAACATTTCCTTTTTTTATGTATTGCCATCAAGAGGATAGGTTGAAGAATTCGACAACAGTCACATAAAAGGTAAGTTTTATTTATTTATTGGGTAATATAGCGAGCAAGACGTATATCTATGATATCTACGAATTCAAAGAAAAAAAAACAAGTTGGAATCTTCTCCTTAATTTAAACTTCACTTTTGGTTCTCTTTCTTTTCTATGAATTTTAGAGACACAATTAATTAATTACTCCTTCTGAGGTCAATATCAGAAATGAAGACCCGAAGACCTGGGGCTTGAGGTGACCTGACCTGACCGAGGCCAACGGAGAAAAAACCTGGCTCCTGTAATGTTTATCGCAAAGACACGTATAACGTAATCATAGCTTGCTTCATTATTGGTATATTAATGTTTGGTGCGTTTGTGTTTACGTTTGAAGCGAAACGTCATACTTTATGTTTTCCATGGGAGGTCAATATTTAAAATCATATATGCATTATTTGTAATTCAGTAAATATTGTCTCGGTGAAAGGAATTCCAGGTCATACATTGACAAATATTCTCACATAATAATCTATAATTAATTTCTGTACCGTTTACAATAACGTTAAGAGCAGGTGCATGTAAATCTATAATTTGTGTAATGTTGGGTCATTTCTTTTTACATTTCAGATACAGAAAGATGAAGTTAGCGTTTTTTGTTATGATTGCCGTGCAGATATTGTGCTCTATGGCCCAAATAATGACACCAATGTTTAACTCCGGTGGATACTTTACAAGCCAGAGTAAGAAATTCACATCTGATCAAGCGTAGGAACTTCTTTTCCCTTTTTACATCAAAGAATATACAGATTTGATGAAGTCGATCATAGACTTTCTCATCTGAGAAATAGTTACTATCTTCCAAAATTACATGGCATTCGAGTTCTTTGATTGACAGTGAAAATGTATACAAATATGTTTTTCAGGAGGAATGCACGGTTTCCATGGTTTACCAAGCAGTCATTGGTTTGGCCCAAGAGGAAGCATGAACAAGAGAAGAATTTATTATCAAGGATGAATATACAAATAAACAAACATTCATCTATTTAAAAAATGTTATTTTATATCTCAAAATAAAAACGTCTGTCAATTAAAAGATATAAAATAACACTTTCAATATTGTGAAGAAAACTACCAAGACGGGACTTAAAACTACCTGATTTTTTAACTACATATTACATAAGAAACCTTTCAAATACCATTTTATCTCAGCGTCAAGTAAATGTACTACAACTTAAATTTCTGTCCTTTTTATGTTTGAGAGGTGGCGTGAATCAAATGTGGATTCTAAAAAATTCCATATGCCTCAAATCAAGGTCCATTTCTTCTTGCAATAGCATCAAAACATTTGATTTTTCCACCCTGTATACTACTATTCCACATACAAACTCGAGGAAAATTAAAGAGCTTTAGTTCCCCAAAGTTTGTTAAAAAGATGACAAACACAGAATATTTGGTTCTAGGGAGGGACAAGCCTAATTTTGTGATAAACCACTCTGATTCTAACAAAAACATACTCTGAAGATGACATTTGCGGAATGCCAGATTTCTTGATTGACAGACTGTCGGCATTCCAATGGGGACCAAATGTGTGCCTCTTCTCGCCAATTTATCTCTTTATTCATATGAAGCTGACTTCATACCGAGCCTTCTGCAGAGAAAAGAGAAAAAAACTGGCTCAACTTTTTGGTTCCACGTTCCGATATCCTTTCACTGAATTACTCTAAATTTGGTGTCTATGTTGACTGCATCTATTCAATTGATCTTGTAATCAAAGATACTACAGAAACAGGTCTTCCTCACTTTGACTTTGACAGTAAAGGCGGCTTAAGACCAAAAATTAATGACAAGAAATATTACTTTGGTTTTTCTAATAGTAAACTTTCCGTTCATGTCTAGCAACATTCTATCCGAACCTGCATACGGAGTGTACATTTATCAGTTTAGACGCTACTCCGGGGCTTGTGCTTTCTATCAGGATTTTATTGATAGAGGGTTGGAACCGAGTCAAGGGTTTCCCAGGAAAAGATTAGAGTCGTCACTCCGGAAATGACAATAGATATCTTCCCACTGTCGTGACTACAAATCCGTTCCTGTACCGGATGTGACTAACATCGATTGTTTATGACTATACACCGGCTTTGTCTACTGAGTAACACGACGGGTGCCACTAGTGGAGCTGAAGTTGCTTGCCCTTCCGGAGCACCTTAACTCATAGTGGTTTTTGTCGGGTTCGTGTTACTCCAGCTTTAATTTTCAGTATAGTGTTGTATGTTCTATTTGTCTTTCGTTTCATTTTTAGCAGCCCATGGTCTTGTCTGTCTTCCAACTTAACGATTTCTGTCTGCCCCTACGGTATCTTCGTGTTCCTTTTACTAGTAACCTTAAATAATAAAAGAACTTTAATACTGCAATAAATCGTATGAATATAATGGTAATAACTATTACTGTAGTGTGAAAATTCTCTTGATGTTTTGGATAAACTACGCGCCTTTAAAAAAACATTTGAAATTTCCAATTTTTCCCCCTTTATACTTCGATTCCCCATAACCTTATTAAACAAAATTTTTTATATCTCACTGAATGGACATTTGATAAAACAGATCGAATTTATATCCGCTTTAACAGTGATCGAGCTTTCTTCTTAAATGAAAAACGTAAGTACAAAAGATAAACTTAGTGGACTGGTGAGGAGAACCCAAATTCAATTAACTTTCTTTTTGACCATATTAACATAAGGTTTGGCGATAAAATTTATCGACAGTTTGTAGGAATTCCTATGGGTAACAACCATGTCCCTTTAACTGCTGATCCTTCTAATTCTGATTTAATAGAGACAGATGGGTCTGCTTTATACCTTGACAAACACTAAAAATTGACAGCAAGGGCGGGTTGAGAATAAAACTTCACGACAAAAGAGATGATTTTGATTTTCCCATTGTAAACTTTCCGTTCATGTCTAACAACATTCCAGCCGCACCTGCATACGGAGTGCCACTAATGGGGCAGGGATTGCTTACTCTTCCGAAGCACATGAACTCAACGTAGGTTTTATAGGGTTCGTGTTGCTCAAGCTTTAGTATTTGTGTAGTGTTGTGTTGTGTGTACTAGTTTATCATTCGCTTTTTATAGGCCAAGGCCTTGTCTGTCTTCTGATTTAAAAAATTATGTCCGCCCTTAGGTATCTTCGAATTCTTTTTAATAGTTAAATTCAACAATACTTACCGCTATCTTGACGAAATCTTTGCAGTTAATAACCCGGACATCTCAATATATGTCATTCTATTTACCGCAGAGAACTTACTTTAAATAAAGCTAATTAGTGCAGCAGGGTTGTCCTTTTCTGGATTTAGAAAGGTAAAATCACACAAATATACGATAACAGGCGATTTCTTCGCAGGTTTTATTTGTCTGTTAATGATATTTTTACACTTAATCCAACCGGACGTGTTTTGATTGATGTCGTAGCTTGGGAGAATCAAGTAGCTGTCACAAACAGCAAGAACTTTTTCGAGGTAGGTAAATCTTGGTGTCTCTTGTTATTATCTCTGTACTATGTAACGACTTCAACATGTTCAAAAGTTAAATCGTAGTCAATTGGTTTTGATTGTTTGGTTTTAATGTCGGTCTGTCACACCATTATTCCAGATAAGGGGGAGGGTTGAGTATTCACAAACATGTTTAATCCCGCCATATACTTTATGTTTAAGTGTTACTTGTTTTAAAATTGTTTACTTTTTTGGCCAATAGTTGTTATATTTGAATAGCATCATTTTTTATATTTTTGGAACCTTTTACAGCCTGCCGTAGGGTGAAGACATATGTTCACTATAGAAGGCCTTAGAGCAGCCTAATGAATGTTCAGATTTACAAGTTTTGGATGGCTGTCTCATGGCCAATCATACCACATCTCCTTTTCTCTATATCAGTCATCCTGACAGATAACATAGCATGAGGCCACAGCCACCGCATCATTTGTTCGCCTTCGTCGCAGCTATTTTGGATATTTAACATTTTTACGAATGCAAAATCTGAATATACAAAAACCATGAATTACAAAGATATGGGGTTGCTCTTCCAACAGACAGCTTATCTCTTAAGAAATTTACCAAAATTGGAACTTTATTTTTTTTAATCTTAACACTGCATGATCTTCTGATTCTGATATGGTTGCTGGGTATTTTTCCAAAAAGTAACAGACCTTAGAGACTTCAAGGAAATTTTCTAAAGTTGTAATTACCACAACTTTAAATCTAATCACAACTGATCTTCTGATTTTGATTTTATATGGTTGCTAGCTATTTTTCCAAAAGGTAACAGACCTGAGAGACTTTCAGGAAAATTTCCAAAGTTGTAATTGCCACAATGGGACTCATCATTATTTTAATTGATCACCTTAAGTTGTAATTATCTGATTGCCAAGTACCTTTTCGAAAGTCAAACCTCATGAATCTCTAGTTTCATCCATGGATCGAATGAAATATACAATTCGTGACGAAATGAATGCCAATAAGCCAATATGAAGATAACAATCAGGTAAGTTTACAAATTTCAATATTTGAAGGACGTAAACTGTATCTTTCCAACATACATTCTAGTATGCGAGAATAAATAAGAGCAGAAAATTCATGCACGGGCGTTTTTCAGAACAAATCGTAATATGACTTTAAATATAGATATGGTATTTAAACAATACAAGTTTACCCGTGTTGCCTAAGGATAGTGACTTTTGATATGTTTTATGTGCATTTTAAAGGGTAACCTCCCTTTAGTAGCAATAGAACCGAAATATAGGAAGTCAGAGATCTAAACATAGTACAGAAAGTACTCAAATAAAATAAGAAAATAGGAAGCCAAAACTAGTGGAAAGGAAACTAATCGGATCCTTTCCGTATTTTAAGCGCTTTTTAATTTTACGATTTGAGTATTCAAAGTAAAAAAGACATTAGATCTTGTATTCCGTACCAACAGCAGTAGATATTCTCATTTTTTCACTTATTATTCTTTATTTGATTGCGTATTTTTTTTATTTATTTTATTTTATTATCTTTTGCTTGGGTTTTTTTCTATCCTTTGACTTAGAGAACTTTTCCTGACCTTTTAATCTAAATACTAATTGTTTAATTTTTTATTTTTTAGTATAAATAAAAGTACCCAGTTGCACCACATTCTTGTTATAACTTTTTTCGGCGTGCATTGAGGACAGTTCTCAGTTATTGATATAGCCTCCTTGACGTTAATCTCATATCTTCTCTTTTATTTATATTTTCACCTTAATTTGGGTCAATTTGCTAAAATATTATAGACAAAAAGATCTTTAAAAGAATTCTCAGGATCATATGCTCAACTGCTTTCAATTGGGACAGCAGCTTCGTGCCAGGTACTATTCAACCAAAAAATTAATTGATTTGGTCAAGTTTAAACTAGAAGATTAAAAACGACTTGATGTTTGCGGCAGCTGACTGTTGAATAAGAATCGTGACATCACATTTTGGTTCCAATTGTTCTAGTTGTATCAAACGACATTTGAATGTAATCTATGGACTTCAACAAAGGATAATGTCGGTTAAATATCATATAACTGGTGCAATCAATATTAAAATAGGAGATGTGGCATGATTGTACATGAGACAGCCACCCACCAAATGACAGTAGCATTTAAACTTCTACAGGTCCCATTACGGCCTTCAACAATGAACCAGAGTCCATACCATAACGGAAGCTGTAAAGGGCCCCGAAATACAAAATGTGAAACTATACATAAAACACGACAATCGACCTAATCTAAAGCAAAAAAGCAGTCGTTTATCATAGTAAAACATAGGATTAAATTGAAATGATTGACGATGGCAATCAATTTCTACACAAAGAAGTCGGTATAATGTGGCGATAAGTAATAGACTTACCAATTTTATAAATTAATGGTTATTGAAATCAACACACGGAATTGATTTAGAGTTGCAAAGGTAAAACTTTTAAAAATTTTATTTACTTAAGCAGAATATTGTTACTTGCCAATTCCATACCAAATATTTATTATAAGTAAAATAGTCAGTATCTGATGTGTTCACTACTTAACAATGAATTAAAATATAAATTATACTTGTGTAATGCAATTAATATGAAAATGAAAAGTTATGGGGTTATGTCAGAGACAGAGTGAATTTACAAATCAAGAGTCCTCAACGAGGCATTCAACCAGGCTTTCATACCACTTCTTGTGAAAAGCTCTAAATCGCCCTAGATAAAAATGTGTATTTGTAATATGATACTGCTCTTATCAAAATATTATCAAAATTGTAATATAACAAAACAGTGAACATAAAGACAAATCCTGAATATTTAAAAGAAATTATTTGGAATATATGACAGAAAAACACAATCCACATTTTTTTAAGAATGTGTACTGTATAATTTCTCGTTACGTTGTTTTATTAAGTTCACTAGATTTTCGAGGGATACAAAAAATAATGCCTTGCACTTCTTTCGTTTATTTATCGGATTGTAGACAGAAAAGTAAGAAAAACTATTGAAAAATGTGGCTCTGTCCCACTTTAGGGGGAGGGCTGAGTACTCTCATGTTTAACTCGCCACATACTGTATAAGCCTATCCTAAGCCAGGAACCTGTAATCCAGCTTTTTGTCGTTATTATTATGTTTAAATGTTACTTGTTTTACATTGTATACTTATTTTGCCGATAGTTTTAACATTTGAATATCACCACTTTTTATATTCAGAGCTTTTCACAGCTTGCCATAGGGTATAGATATGTGTCCCTTATTGAAGGCCTTAGAACAACCTGTACATGTTTCTAATTTACACGTTTTGGATGATTGACTCATTGACAATCACACCATATCTTCTTTTTATACATTCCACCCTTGTTGAGGGCATTCTGCAGATCTTTCGATTTAGTGAGCATATCGACCAAATTTACCCCCAGCAGACTGGTAATTTACAAAGACCAAAGACTACATTAATTGCTTGTTACTTAGATTTATTCCTCGAAAAAGACCAAAAAAGTTGTTTCTAAGATTTACGACAAACGGGATGATTTCCACTTTCCTATTGTAAACTTCATAAATAGATAGGTCTAGTGTAATTAATAAATAATTACACCAACGCTAAATGTACAAAATATTACAACATATAAAAATAAAAATTGAATGGAGCGCAATATTTTGGTCAACTAAAGACCTTCATCAGGCGTCACTGTGAAAAATTTGAAACTGAAGCTGGGGTTAGTCAAAATAATTTCGAAACTTTTAGTTCGTTATGAACGTCGAGCACGAGATTGTTAATATTTACAAAATAAACATTAAATATAAAAAATTTATACAGCCACGTTTTGTTTACGTTTTTCTTAATGTTTTCTTGCCATCACGTTTGTAGCGTAAATTCCCCAAGTCCTGTAAAAAATGCAAGTTCCGTTTCCGGTTTCCGGTTGAACTTTAAATTTTTACGCTGACAACTGTAAAA
>JARWCS010365091.1:0-10476 GCA_034783895.1 Geukensia demissa | reverse complement strand
CGGACGGACGGACGGACGACGGACGCCAAGTGATGAGAAAAGCTCACATGGCCTTTTAGGCCAGGTGAGCTAAAAAGGGTATCGAAAACCTATATGAAGAAATCAAAGTACACCTTAATGAAAGGAAAAAGGTGTTTTGGGAATGGAAAGAAGCAGGCCGACCAGATGTTGACCATCCATTAAGTATCCAAAAATTAGAAACAAAGCGCAAATTCCGTAAGGCTCAAAGGACTGATAAACATTTTTACGCGAATTCCCAAAAGGGTCCTTAATTAATCAAAATACGACTGTGGTGGCAAACTTGGTAGCCGTTTCGGGTTTCCACACACAATTTTAGAAGAGGACAACAAAGATGTAACTCCTTTAACGTTTGGATGCAATATGCTCAGAATTTTTAGAATATAAGATTTTTTTAACGAATTTCTCATATGGTCCTACATGTATGTTAAATATGTTCAGCTCTGGCAGCAATCTTTGTTGGCCGTCGGAAATGCCAGACGTAAATCTGGTAAAAGACCATCTAACGATCATTTCAGTAAAGTTTGGATAGAGGAGTAGCCCAGTAGTTTTAGAGGTAAAAACTTTTAAAAAATCATCCCCTTTTTTGTGAAAATCATCCCTTTTCGTACGTTTTGACTGGCGACCATCTTGGTCGGACATCAAGGTCATCGGACAAAATTTTGGAAGAAGACCATCTAAGTACCATTCCACCGAATTGACCCAGTGATTTATAGAAGAGAAGATTAAATATGAAATGTTGACGGACGACAAGAGATAGCAAAAGCTCACATGGCCTTTTAAGTCGGGTTAGTTAAAAACTATATATCATGGTAGATAATTTTTTGACCTGAAAACACAAAAATGAGCAGTGATTTTCACAATGAAATTCCGAAATTGTGTCTCCTCGTTAATTGGCTTGTCGTTGATACTGTGGTGTGTATAAAAGTCATTTTGTAGACTTCTAGACGAGTTTTTTTTATATGCATTAGGCGCGGTCTTCTGGAAATTTACCAATACCTATTCATTTTCAAAATATAATTTAGGTTATTTTTTGGTGGAATGCTATCTGTCTTAACATATTAAGTAACTGTAAGAATTTACTTTTTATTAAAATCAATCTTGAAATTTTACAATTTTTGTCTGCTTAATTCACATGCAGCAGTATTGCATGTTAAACATTAATCCGAGAAAAGAAAGTTACACGATTATTACTTTTTTTCGGATTCCATTCATCGATCAAAAGTGTATGTTTTATGTTTTATGTTTTGTTGAGTTCCGGAGAGAACAAGAATGTAAGCCATTTATTTCTTAATACGGATATCCTGCTATTGGAGTTCAGATATCTTGACGATGATATTTTGCCATAATATACTGAAGAAATGCTTTAATGCGTGTTAAGTTCTAAAGTATTGTAGTCTTTTATCCGCCGATGTCGGACATCTCAATCATTTATCTCTCTTTTCTTGTTAATTTAAACATATTTTATTAATTAATTCATGTTATATGTTACAAAACAATAATATAATAGTGATCGGGAAACAAGTAAAAAACTTATATTAATCCCTTTCCCTAGAGAGACTAGAGTGTCTCTTTTCTTGTTGGCAGTGAGCATTACAACACTTATAAACAGTGTGTAGCACATGCTAGACTTGTGAGGAGATTATAAATTCAGAAAAGTTTTTCTTGACAACATTTAAAGCAAGTTCGGCGAAAAAATTTATTGAAAGGATGTCGGGATTCCTATGAACACCAACTGTCTTTCCTTTAAAGTATTCCTATAATGTTCGTTTATTGTTATGAACTCCAGTTTATGTCCAAACTCTGCAATGATCCATTTTTAAAAATCAAGTCCAGTATAGAATACCAATGTGAGAGATCAAGAGTGCATAGTCCAAAGGGACAAGACAAATTCGAAACAAACTAAAAGAGAGAACGAAAACAAAAGGACAAAGGCTTGGAGTCCACAAACTCCTTTACAATACAGGAGTGGGATCAGGTGCCCCGGAAGGGTAAGCATCCCCTGTTCTGCGCGCAACACCCGTCGTCTAATCCTTTAACTCTAATCCAGGTTGAAGTCAATCTGTTAAGAGGTCAATTTATTGTTGAATTACCGGTAACAGGTTCATAGCTAGTTGAGAAGTCCAGTGTAGAATACCCACGCGAGAGATCAAAAGTGCATCGTCTAAAGAGAAAAGACAAATTTAAAACAAACTAAAAGATAAAACGTAAACAAAACATGCAAAAGGAACAAAAGCTTGGAATCCACGAACTCCTTAAAAAAAAACAGGAGTGGGATCAGGTGCTCCGGAAGGATAATCATCCCCTGTCTTGCGCGCAACACTCGTCGTGGAATCACTAATCTCAAATCCGGGTTAATGTCAATCCGAGAAGAGGTCAACCCATTTTGGCATTACCGATATCAGGTCCATAACCAGTTTAGATACACTGATACCATATGGATCAACCTATTCGTGATGGCGACCATAAATTTTATGGGGGACGACTTCAACCTTGATTGGATGTATCCTTGTTGTAGCAATGTATGCTACAACAACAATGCTCTCTTCAGAAACATAAACCACGTAGGCAGAGGATGCAGGAGTATTGCCACATAATTATGGGAAGTTTACAATAGGAAAGTTGAAGTCATCCCGTTTGTCGTAAATCTTAGAAACAGGTTTCCCTCTTGGTCAATTTCGAGGAATAAATCTAAACCTTAATTTCTAGTTCGCTGGGATATGTTCACTGAAGGTAGGATTATTCAATGACAAACATCATCGATATAGCAAAAGTAAAATAAAAAGATCTGGCCAATTTCCTTTTGTTATTTCGCAGGAGACCCTGAATGAATTCTGCTTCATACGAGTACAAAAACAAGTCGGTAGTAGGGGCGCACAATTTGTGCCCATTGGAATACCAACTGCCTGTTGAAAAACTCGGCCACCAAATTCTACAAAAATGTTGTCAATCAAAAAGTCCAGCATTTTGACAATATCACCTTCACTGTATTTATTAGCACAAGCGGTGTGTTCTCTAACAAAGTAAGACATCATAAGGAAATAAAGAAAAGGGTGGGGAAAGCCGCATAGCCATATCAGCAAAATTCTTCGCCCCATACCCCCCCACCCCTTTTCGAGATTTTTACCTTAGGTTATGGAGAAATGCAGAAGATTTAAATAAATCAAAACAAGTTTAACCCCGGTGCACTTTTTATGTTCCTTCCAACGTTTGCACTCGTGGCTTTTGGTTAGTCATTGTATAATTTTTTATTATATTTTGATTGATATATCCATAAATATATTGGTATGCGATGTCATTTAGTATTCGCAATAATTATTTATTCAGAACGATTCAACAATTGCCCCAAGGGTGCCATTACACGCTTGTTGAAAGCCTTGCAATCCCCTTTAAATTTTGGACTTCCATCAGCACTTTGATATATGATTTCAAATGTATATCTTAAATTTTCTTTAAAAACATTAATATTTCCATCAAATTCAAACTATTTTTAAAATTATCTTTAGCCTAATTTTCATCGATTTACACTACATTCTGTGTAATTTATTTCTAAGAAATAAGCAATATCATTTGTTAGGCATATTATTAGTTATATAGTAAGTAAAGTTATATGGAATATGTACTTTTTAGGTTTTTATTCTAATGCTACTGATGAGAGGTTATTTATTGAAATGCGAACATAGCAAAAATTCCCTGGATGTATTCAACATTTTGAGATATATACTGTCATCGAATTTTAAATGGGACAGGAGAAATTTATACACTTGGTCATAAATATGGAATAAATATGACATTTTCTGAGTAAAACATTCAACTTAGTAGACCCGCATGCAAAAACTATGAGCCAGAATTCCAAAAATCTTTACGAACATCTTATTATATTACTTCAAGCTACAAAAGTGTCCGATGGCAAGTTTTATGAGTTCTGAAACTCACATTTTTGTGAAAAAAAAATGCTAATTTTGCATTCCGGATAGAATCCTTTCAAATGTTTTATTTCATCCAATTTTATTATTTAATTATCCTATAATATCATCCTGCAAGCATTATCTGCCATTTCCATATAACTGTATGTACAAAGCTGTTGAACCTAGAACATTCTTTGCGTTGCTGAATACCAGCTGACTAAAGATGGACTTCTGCTATAAAACCCACATATTCATTAAATGCGGTCTTCACGTGACTATCCCTATCGAAGAAAATTCCTTTTTTGTGGTAGGTAAGCTATTGCACATTATCAAAAATAAATCTACAGATAATGTGATCGTGTATCACCCACAGTTTAATTTGCATACCATTCACCGGTTCATGGTGACCTACGGCCAGTTTTGCCTATGAGATACACGACGGGTGCCAGTAGTGAAGCAGGAGCTGCTTAACTCTCCGGATAACCTGAGCGTTCCTCGTATAAGGTTTAAATTGCTCAAGCTCTAGTTTATCTGTGTAGTGTTTTTGTGCTTATGAACTCTGTCCTTGACGTAACGATTTTCTACTGACATTTTGGTTATTTCAAAATCTTTTATAAATATGAACCAGTATTTGAAAAAGTTATGTTCTACATTTCATTAACAGTAATTGTGGATACAGTGGCAGTCTCAAGAATGTGTACGTCAGAGGAGGAATCTATAATGTTTTACAAATATCTGTGCCAGAAACTTGGAACGCCAAACATCGTACAAACCAGACGACTTATGTTTGCAGTTTCCGACATCTTGAATGTACCTTTGACAAAGAACGACCTGATGACATTGATAAGCAGTGGGAGTAAAGCAGAAGGGCTTGATTTGATGGGTAGTGATATAGATGTCATGCATTTACAAAACAAGATGGTAGTGTATGAAAACATGTCTGATGCCAAGAAAGCCAGCGATAAATCTCCTAATAAGGTATTAGTAATGGATTCTGCCAACACGAAACCAAGCTTCACCAGACTTCGTATTTTGCACAATAACTGTTCGCTTTCAGCAGCAGAAAACCAAAATATATATCTTAGAAGCGACGTTTATAAGGAAAATATATTAAGAGTGATGAATAAATTCAACGAAGGTTATAAAATTCATGGACCATGTATGACAAATAGGTCGGCTGCTGATGAAATTGACATGGCACCTTGCTATAGATGTAGTAAATGGATTTTCGACGCACAACCATGGCTTTATCGAGCGCGTGGGTCATGGCCGTCGCCTGATCTCATATCGAGGATCATTTCCTTTGGGGTTCTCTTTGTTCCTATTGGTTGTAAAGGATCTCCATATGAACATCTGGAATGGCGGATATCATTTTCTTTTGCAGAAAAGCTAATGATTTTTTCATTCAACCAAACTCAGCTTCATTGCTACGCACTGATGAAGATTCTTTTAAAGGAATTAATAGAAAATAACATCAACTTAAAAGGATTATTATGTTCGTATTTTATAAAAACGCTTCTCTTTTGGATGTTTGAAGAATCTGACCAATCATCATGGAGACCAGACAAGATTATACCCTGTTTTATGGCATGCCTCAAAAGACTTGTGTATAGTGTGGAATATAGAACTCTTCTTCATTTCTTCATACCTGAAAATAATCTATTTGAGGACAGATTTTCAGATAGGCAAAAGGCCAGCATGGTAGCATACCTGCGTTCCTTATATCAACATGGGTGGCGATGCTTTGGTACAACAGAAACATTACATAATTGTCAGACCACAATATATTTGACAACCTTTCGCACTGAGAATGACTTTTCCTGGTTAGTAAGGTTATTAAATAACAATTATATTATCGATGAATACAAACTGCATAACCCAAGATGCTTTTTTCTACTTCCGAAAATTGTACAACGTTGTCAAAGGTCAAGTATTGTGAAGGAAATCTGCACTTTCCACATGGCAAAAGCATACCAAAGTTCGGTCTATTTTCTTAAACAGAACGAATCTAACAAACTATCTTATGTAGAACGTAGATGTGTAGAATCTTTAATGTTATTCGGATGTTCGACGGATGCAGTTTCTGGTTGGCTGCATTTGGCTTCTTATTTCTACTATTATAAAAATTACAATACCTCATTGAAACTACTTAGATATTCATTATCTAAATGTACAGAGGACAAAATTTACTGGACACTTCTTCAAATTCCTGATCATCATCATTACGTGAAAGGTTTTAACTGGAAGGGAAAAGGATTGTTATTTTTTATACGGTCTTTTATGGTTAAAGGAATTTACTTCTTCCCGAACCAGTCCTTAATTCCAGAGGAATTGAAATCGAAAATCAATAAAGGGCCTAAGGATATTCCGTATTATATACCACCAGTTGTGTTTGGATATTTTTTGACCTGCCTTTGTTATCTTCATTTAGGAAATTATAGATCCTTTACGGAAACCTTGAGAAAATTAGAACAAACCTACACTAGGTTCTGGTTTATTGATCGTTATTCCGCGTTGGACACTTCCATTACCGTTTACTGTTTGTGGGTTTTGTATCAAATTATCGGTGACCGAGTAAAGGCTCGTGAAATATTTAAATGCTACAACAAGCTTGATGAAGTGAGGCAAAATGTCTGTGAATCTTGGTATGCTAAGCGTGGTGTGTTCTTTCGTATCCCATTATACCCCTAAAAAACAGTTCAAATTGATGGTTTTAAGCTCTTAATTTAATGCATATTTTAGCAGGTTTAACTTTAAGTTGTTTTTTTCTGTCATGTGAAATTGTGCAGCATATGTTTAATATACTTGGAGATAAAAGGACAAGGTACGTTAAGTACCCTTTTAGCCCACAAAAATGAAAGTCGTACGATGGTTTTGCAGTATGACATATCTTGATGTAAAATAATGAAACTTTACATTTTTCAACAGGTTTAAAAAAAATAATTTGTTTTTTGACGTCATTGTGAC
Organism: Geukensia demissa; assembly: GCA_034783895.1. Taxonomy (NCBI): domain Eukaryota; kingdom Metazoa; phylum Mollusca; class Bivalvia; order Mytilida; family Mytilidae; genus Geukensia; species Geukensia demissa. Next base: position 3,583 of record JARWCS010365091.1, on the reverse strand, counting down.
GTCACTAGCAGGATCAAATATGTCCTATTTCTTAATTAAAAATTAATGAAAAATAACAAATTTTGGACATTTTGCTTGAATCTACATACTTCCGACAAAGTAGACCGCCACAATTTTTTCCTAGCTGGTGTAATATGTAAAAACCTACATTCAGTATCAATATCGTGTTGGTCTACTTTGTCGGAGATAATTATTTTAGCCAAATGTTTTTTTTGGAAATTTTCAAAGAATTGCAATTTTTGCCTTAAAATATAACGTCAAAAACTATTTTAATAGGCAATTTTGAATTAGTTTTGTGAAAAATCATCATTTAACTTAATTTTAACAAGAAATTGAGAAATTAAATTCAAGTTTACTTTTACATTGAAAAATGGGCCAAATAAGGCCCTTATCGTACCTTGTCCTTTCGGTGCATGTAACACTTTTTATACACATATTTACATCAATTTGTAATATTTTGTAAGAACAGAAAGTCTTTAAGAATAAAACGCATATTTAATAGTATAACTGATAAAACTTAATATCTGAAGTTTACAGTGCGCCAGCCAATCGGGAATGAAGTTGGACTACCTCGTGACATCTTACAAAACTCTATATCCAAACTAGGTAAAGCGCGAAATGTTTTAGCAGTTGTCTTAAATGTTGTCCTTTGCCCTTGCATATGCGTCAGTATAGAATTTATCAAAACAGAAATGGACTTGTTAAACAAAGTTTAATCTTTCGACTAGAATTAACTTTATCGCATTTTTAGTTTTTATATCTTTAGAGTAGAATTTCATATTTTATTTTTAGTACACTTTAAGTTTAACTTATTCGCCTTGTTTTTTATCCATTTACCAAAACGGACAAACGTCAGTAAATGATTTTTACATGAAAAGAGTCAAACTTCAGATATAAATGTAATCTGACTTTGGTTTGGCGAATAGTGTCTGTGAAAAGAGAATATTCGCCAAAACAAAGTCAAATAACATATAGACTCTCTAAGGACTATAGCATATCACAGATACGACAAATAACTAGGTAATACCTAAGATGTAAAATATTACCACATTTACCAATTTAGATTATGTAAACATTATCCAAAAGTTGTATATTTGGTAGATAACAATAAGATCAGGCGAGAGAAGGGTTATTCAACAGGTGACATGATACGGTCAGCAAATTCTAGGACAAAACCAGGACACAAGACACAACAAGCCACACGAGGAGAAAAAATTGTTGACAATATGAAACCGCCAAAAATCCGGGTTGCAAAGGATTAACAGTTCATTAAACTGAAAGTCTTTCTCAATAACATTCTGATTTAGGATATAATGACGTACTCCTTACGTAGGCCAAATAAAGCAACCAATATTGTTGTTAAAAGCACTAGTATCCAATGGTACCAACAAAAAAGAATAAATAAAACGACATTTCCAAGAAGCTAGTATTTTTACTTGATAAGAAAAAATAACAATTTTGTTTTTTTATCTTGGTCAAGATAAAGACACTTACAGAAAATGTTCCAATGTTTTAGTATCACATATGGGTGTATGTTGTCATCATACATGTTCCACTCCTTGTGAAAAGCTTTAAATCGTACCAAATAAATGAAACGTTTATACGTTATATAATCCTGCTCTTAAAGAATATTATCCAAGATGAACACGTAACAACAGCATTTTTCAGTTCACAGCCGCCGTCATTAGAAAATGTTTAGCGTCACGTCGGCGTTATTTCAGCCATATCGTGGCGAAATCATACATAACATTAACTAAAAATTCAGTATTAGCAAATATGTCGAAACCTATGTAAATAAAATCTTGCCAAGGATTATAAAAACAAAATAATTAGCAAATGATTGATTTGTTAATTGATTAAGTACGGTTTACGTCACATCGGCGGTATTTCAACCATATCGTGACTAGAACATACATGATTTTAACTAAAATTATTAGCAAATGGACCTAAACTCAAATAAGACCCTGTCAACAAATATAAAAACAAAACAAGACTCATACGACCATATTAAATCCAGTGGCTCAGACCAAATGGATTTTCAGCCCGAATTCTAGTGCATAAGCCGACTTGAATAATTACAAAAAGTTTTATTTTTGCACGAAATTGAACAACATAAGATTAAATAAATAAAAGGTACATTTGGATCTGGCGAAGCTTCGATATAAAGGACCACGTATTTTATATTCTGATTACCAATGATATTAGATATGACTAACGAAGTTACACCGATTTAGTTGATGTACTCAACGAGCATTAATACGAAAGAGTGGAAATTTGGTTATTTTGAAATAAATTTAAACGAAAATAGATCTTAACATAAACTGTTAAGAGTATTGATTAGAATGGTAAATTATTCTTTTGTAGAAGAGACTTGTAAATTGTAGTGGCTGCTAAGAAGTTGCCTATTGACAGATTTAACAAGTTGCATGGAAATCACAAAAACGATAATCTTATTACACTTGGAAATATGCAAAAGAATAAAAAAGAAATATGACATAAGTTCCTAATTTCTTCAAGACAAACTGAAAAATTGTTTATTTAACTTAATTGTTTAATTAACTCCCACAAAAATGAGGGGAACAAAATTTCGTGGTAATATGCACAAGTTCATATGATGTTCAATCAATGTATGAAGTTGTTTCAGAGGAATTGCGCTGACAAATTTTGTGACGGTCATACGGACAAACGGACAGACGGACAGGCCAAAAACAATATGTTTGCCACCATAGTGGGGGGAGACATAATTTGATCATGAATAAGAATAGGACACCTCCAACTTCACTGTGGAAGTGTTTGTGAAGGAACGATTTGACATTTGATTGAAATGATTTTATTATCATTAAAGATTTAATTGCAGATTCAAGTTAAGAAATAACAACAAGTAATTAGATCTAAATGTATAATACCTGGTCGATGGTTCAAGAAGAGCTATATGGAATTCTTTGTGCATTGAAGAAAGAGTTGCGGGTTCGAGGTATCTGACCTAATGGTATTACTGAGAACGGTTGTTGATTCATTAGAGTTGCCAAGCTTCACCTTCCTAATGTAAAATTGAAAATCGCTGGAAGTAGGGAAATCAATCCTATGAGAATAGGTGCGATATTTGATTTTATAAGAGAGATTCTCTGAAAATTTTGTTATTCTTGCCAAACAAGTTAACGATCCTGGCAGATGGTGCAAATCGAAGAAAGAATAAACTTCGCGCCATTGATAAACTGAATATAAAAATAGGAGTTGAGGCATGATTACCCATTGAGACAGCCATCAACAAAATAACAGTCAAAATTATTCTTCTACAGGTCCCATTACAGGTCTTCGATAATGAACCGGAGTCCATACCATAACGGAAGCTTTAAATTGATTGATTGATTGTTGGTTGCTTAACGTCCAGTGGCAAATATTTTCATGCATATTCAGGACGAAAACCAGTTCAACAATTATCAATATCGAAAAAGGGGTGGGCTGGGACACAACAAGGCAACGGTTTTTGACTGCCACTTGAAAACGGGAGTGATGGGTAGGGACATAAAATTTAGCCTTTTGTAGCGGCATAAACCTACTCTTTTTCGAAAACTACAAAAGG